>CM045768.1:20555099-20680555 GCA_025200525.1 Camellia lanceoleosa
TGCCATAAGAGTGCTCATACGTTCATTATTGCTCCTTACTCCCAAGGTGCAGTTAGAAGTGCTGAACCTAATTGAGAAGCTTGCTCATGCTGGCTCCTTCAATCAAGAAAATCTCACTTCTGTAGGTGCGAAATAGATCATTTTGCTTCTGTTTCATTTCCCTCAATTTGGATTTAGTTTTCTTATTTTTTGGCTATTTCATGTGGGTAGGTTGCGTGGAACTTCTTCTGGAGACAGTATACCCCTTCCTTTCAGGTTCGTCGCCATTAGTTCCCCATGCTTTGAAGATTGTGGAAGTCCTTGGGGCATATAGGTACGGACTATCGCCAAAACTAGAAATTACTTTTTTCTGTTCAGTCTTTTCACAAATACTTGTTCAACTTCTGTTAAATTTGGAAATGAATTTCATGTTGTTGGTGGCAGGTTGTCTGTATCAGAAGTCCGACTACTTATTCAATATATTTTGCAAATGAGACAAATGAAGTCAGTATGTAGCCTTGTTGATATGGTGGAGAAGTTAATTCTTATGGAGGATATGGCTTCAGAAAATGTTTCTCTGGCACCATTTGTAGAGATGGGCATGAGTAAGATAGGGCATGCTTCTATTCAAGTGTCGTTGGGGGAAAGATCATGGCCTCCTGCTGCTGGTTATTCTTTTGTTTGTTGGTTTCAGTTCCGGAATTTCCTGAAATCACAAACAAAAGAATCAGAAGCTTCCAAGGCTGGACCTTCCAAAAAGCAGAACACTGCTGGTGGGCTGCACAATGGGGCACAGGTTCTCCAGATATTTGCTGTTGGTGCAGCAGATAATGGGAACACCTTATATGCAGAACTTTATCTTCAAGAAGATGGTGTTCTGACCCTTGCAACAAGCAACTCTTGTTCATTGTCATTTTCAGGGTTAGAACTGGAGGAAGGCAGGTGGCATCACCTTGCAATTGTTCATAGCAAACCAAATGCTTTGGCTGGACTATTTCAAGCTAGTGTTGCATATGTGTATCTTAATGGAAAGCTAAGACACACTGGGAAACTCGGATATTCACCTTCTCCATTTGGGAAACCTCTGCAGGTAACCATTGGGACGCCAGTTACTTCTGCAAGGGTTAGTGACTTGTCGTGGAAACTCCGATGTTGCTATCTTTTTGAAGAGGTGCTCACATCTGGTTCTATTTGTTTCATGTACATTCTTGGTAGAGGATATAGGGGACTCTTCCAAGACACAGATCTTTTGCGATTTGTTCCTAATCAGGCTTGTGGTGGGGGCAGTATGGCCATCTTAGATTCATTAGATACGGACTTGCCTTCAGCTTCTAACGCACAAAGACCTGAAAGTGCTAACAAGCAAGGGAGCTCTAAGGCTGATTGCAGTGGAATCGTTTGGGATTTGGAAAGACTAGGGAACCTCTCCCTTCAGCTATCTGGAAAGAAGCTTATATTTGCATTTGATGGAACATGTACGGAAGCTTTTCGAGCATCTGGAACCTATTCTATGCTCAATCTAGTTGATCCAATATCAGCTGCTGCTTCTCCTATTGGAGGTGTGTGATTAACTCTTGTCAACTTTTTTCTTTCTTGTTAGCTTTTAACTTATTCAAATCTGAGTCGTGAGGTTTTTCTGATAATTTTGTCCCTGTTTTTCCCTTGACTTATTCAAATGAGAGCTTCTGTTATAGTTATATAAACCAGAGAAGTGAGATTTTGATTTGAATTTGTTTTTTTTCCCCCTTATTTTTGGTCCCCCCAGGTATACCACGTTTTGGACGTCTTCTTGGAGATATCTACATCTGTAGGCAATGTGTGATTGGTGATATTATCCGCCCTGTTGGTGGGATGGCTGTTGTGCTTGCTCTTATTGAAGCTGCTGAAACCCGGGATATGCTGCACATGGCCCTCACATTACTTGCATGTGCACTTCACCAAAATCCACAGAATGTCAGAGATATGCTAAAATATAGAGGATACCATTTGCTAGGTTTGTTTCTGCGTCGTCGGATGCCATTGTTTGACATGCAGTCACTTGAGGTTTTTTTCCAGATTGCTGCATGTGAGGCTTCTTTTTCTGAGCCAAAGCTACAGGAAAGTAATCAGAGTACTCTGTCACCAGCTGCAAATAGTCATGAAACCAGCTTTGAGGATCTTGGTTTGTCGAAGTTGCATGATGAATTTTCTTCAGTTGGATCTCATGGAGATATGGATGATTTTTCTGCACCCAAAGATTCATTTAGTCATATTTCAGAGCTTGAAAATGCTGACATGCCAGCTGAAACATCGAATTGCATTGTCCTGTCAAACGCAGACATGGTTGAGCATGTCTTGTTGGACTGGACCTTATGGGTAACAGCCCCAGTTTCTGTTCAGATTGCATTACTGGGCTTTCTTGAGCATCTAGTCTCAATGCACTGGTATAGGAATCATAACCTTACTATTTTGCGGCGAATTAACCTTGTTCAACATTTATTAGTTACTTTGCAGAGGGGTGATGTTGAGGTCCCTGTCTTGGAAAAATTGGTTGTATTACTAGGAGTCATTTTGGAGGATGGCTTTCTGGCTTCTGAACTGGAACATGTGGTTAGGTTTGTGATTATGACATTTGACCCAGCCGAACTGACATCACGTAATCAAATTATGCGAGAGTTGATGGGTAAGCATGTTATTGTAAGAAATATGCTGCTTGAGATGCTAATTGATTTACAAGTAACAATAAAATCAGAAGAGCTGCTTGAGCAATGGCATAAGATTGTTTCATCCAAATTGATTACTTATTTTCTTGATGAAGCTGTTCATCCTACTAGTATGAGATGGATCATGACTCTGCTTGGTGTGTGTCTTGTCTCTTCCCCTACATTTGCCCTTAAATTTCGTGCTAGTGGAGGTTATCAAGGTTTGGCACGGGTGCTTCCAAGTTTCTACGATTCCCCTGATATATATTATATTCTTTTTTGTCTGATATTTGGTAAGCCTGTTTATCCAAGACTACCTGAAGTTCGTATGGTGGATTTCCATGCCCTTATGCCAAGTGATGGAAATTATGGAGAATTGAAATTTGTGGAACTGTTGGATTCTGTGATTGCTATGGCAAAGTCTACATTTGATAGGTTATGCATGCAGTTGATGCTTGCCCACCAAACTGGCAATCTTTCCCAGGTTGCTGCTGGCATAGTGGCAGAACTTGCTGAAGATAATGCAGATATGGCTGGAGAGCTTCAGGGTGAAGCTCTGATGCATAAGACCTATGCTGCACGTTTAATGGGTGGAGAGGCATCAGCTCCTGCTGCTGCAACTTCAGTCCTAAGATTCATGGTTGATTTGGCAAAAATGTGCCCCCCTTTCTCTGCTGTTTGCAGACGGGCAGAATTTCTTGAAAGCTGTATCGACCTTTATTTTTCATGTGTTAGGTTTGTTTTATATGTTTTCTTATTCATACGCCTAATCTCTCTCTCTCTCTCTCTCTCTCTCTGTGATGACCACTGGGTTATTTGTTTTAAGTTTTAAGCAATGTTTGGTCATGGTAACTTCTAATCTTACAGACATGTTGTACAGAAAATTCCTCCAGAATGATGTGACAATGCTATTTTTGCTATTAAGAGCCATATTGAAGGATGTTTTTGTTCTAAAATGAAAGGCCCCATTTGAACCACATCATTCTGTACAAAAGTTCTGTATAATTTTCTGTTTGCATGGCATTACTCTATCTTAATAACATGAAGTTGACTGGACTTATGTTGATTCTGTCATGCAGGGCTGCTCATGCAGTGAAGATGGCGAAGGAACTTTCTGTAAAGCCAGAAGAGAAGAGTCTAAATGATGGTGATGATACCAATAGCTCCCAGAATACATTCTCTAGTTTGCCTCATGAACAGGATCAGTCTGTCAAAACCTCCATAAGCGTTGGAAGCTGCCCTGAGGGGCAGCTGAGTACAAGTTCTGAGGATATGCCTATGCCTCCAAATAATATGGCTAGTGACAAAGCAGAGACAAGCATTACTAAGTGCCAGCAGGAATCAAACAAGGCAGCTCAAGAAGACGCTCAAACTTTTCTGAGCTTAGACGGTGAAGCTGTGGACCAGATGTCCACTGCCAGCACTAGCGAGTTCAGTTTTTGTGATATTAAAGGCACCCCGGATGCCATTAACCAGGCTGACTCACAAAGTTCTGCATCATTAACTATAGTTGATTCCCCCATTTTTTCTGAGAAGTCTAATTCCAAGATCCAATTCACGCCCTCTCCATCCCCAGTCATTGTATTGACATCTTGGCTGGGAAGTCCTAGTCACAGTGAATCAAAAGCTCAATCTGTTGCCACCCCTTCCATTGAATCTTCTGTGTCTATGAGTGAACATGATCCATCGTCAGACTTGAAGTCCAGTTCTCAAGGAACATTTGCTGCAAATACATTTTTTGCGGTTAATCCGAAGCTTCTTCTGGAAATGGATGATTCTGGCTATGGAGGTGGTCCTTGTTCTGCAGGAGCTACTGCTGTTTTAGATTTTATGGCAGAAGTCCTTTCTGATTATGTGACTGAACATATGAAAGCTGCACAAGTTATAGAGAGTATTTTGGAAAGTGTTCCTTTATATGTTGATGCTGAATCGGTGTTAGTTTTTCAGGGCCTGTGCCTTAGTCGACTGATGAACTTCCTTGAAAGGCGTCTGTTACGTGATGATGAGGAAAATGAAAAAAAGCTAGATAAGAGCCGTTGGTCCTTGAACTTAGATGCATTGTGTTGGATGATTGTGGATCGTGCCTATATGGGTGCTTTTCCTCAGCCTGCGGGTGTTCTTAGAACTCTGGAATTCTTATTTTCTATGTTACAGTTGGCAAACAAAGGTGGTCGAATTGAAGAAACTGCTCCTACTGGAAAAGGACTTCTATCCATTGGAAGAGGAAGCAGGCAGCTTGATGCTTATATATATGCAGTTCTGAAAAATATGAACCGTATGATTTTGTACTGCTTCCTTCCGTCATTCTTGATCACCATAGGAGAGGATGATCTTCTTTCATGCCTAGGATTGCAAATCGAACAGAAGAAGAGATTCCCACCAAACTCTTCGCAAGAAGATGCAGTGGTTGATATATGCACTGTTTTACAGTTATTAGTTGCCAACAGGCGAATAATATTATGTCCTAGTAATATTGATACTGATCTAAATTGCTGTCTTTGTATAAATTTAATATCTCTTCTCCGTGATGAAAGACAAAATGTACGGAACATGGCAGTTGATATTCTCAAGTATCTTCTGGTGCATCGCAGGGCTGCAATAGAAGACCTACTTGTCTCCAAATCAAACCAAGGATCGCATCTGGATGTTCTACACGGTGGTTTTGACAGACTGTCAACTGGAAGTTTATCTGCTTTCTTTGAGTGGTTTCGTAGTTCTGAACAAGTTGTCAATAAAGTAGTGGAGCAGGGTGCTGCTATTATGTGGGTGCAGTATATTGCTGGATCGGCTAAGTTTCCTGGAGTGCGAATTAAAGGCATGGATAGTCGTCGCAAGAAAGAAATGGGAAAAAGATCACGGGATACCTCAAAATTAGACCAAAGACACTGGGAACAGGTAAATGAACGGAGATATGCACTTGAACTGGTTCGTGATGCAATGTCTACTGAACTGAGAGTGGTTCGTCAAGATAAATATGGATGGGTACTTCATGCTGAAAGTGAGTGGCAAACACATCTTCAACAACTGGTACATGAGCGAGGACTATTCCCAATGTCTAAATCCTCTGCGGATGAAGATCCAGAATGGCAACTTTGTCCCATTGAAGGTCCATATAGAATGCGAAAAAAAATTGAGAGGTGCAAATTAAAGATTGATACCATCCAGAATGTTCTGAATGGACAATTTGAATTGGGGGAAGTAGAGCTTTCAAAAGAAAGAAATGAGAATGATTTTGATGCTTCTGATGGTTCTGATGCTGAATCTGATTTGTTTTTTAATCTTTTGACTGATAATGCAAAACAAGATTCTTTTGATGGTGAGCTCTATGATGGATCAGTTTTAAAAAAATTGGATGATGTCAGAGATATAGCCTCTAGTAGGACTGAGTGGAATGATGACCGCGCCAGTAGCATAAACGAAGCAAGTCTTCATTCTGCTCCTGAATTCAGTGTCAGATCCACTTCAGAATCTGTCCCACAAGCAGAGAGCGTACATGGAAGGTCTGATTTAGAATCTTCTTCAATGAAAATTGATGAGGTGAAAGTGACGGATGATAAATTGGATAAGGAACTAAATGATAATGGTGAGTACTTAATTAGACCTTATCTGGAGCCTCTTGAAAAGATAAAATTTAGATACAACTGTGAGAGAGTCATCGGTCTTGACAAACATGATGGTATATTTCTGATTGGTGAACTTTCCTTGTACATTATTGAGAATTTTTACATAGATGATTCTGGGTGCATATGTGAAAAGGAATGTGAAGATGAACTCTCTGTTATCGATCAGGCATTGGGTGTAAAGAAAGATTTTTCTTGCAGTATGGATTCCCAATCTAAGTCAACTTCATCCTGGGGTGTGACGGTTAATGCATGCATTGGAGGAAGGGCATGGGCTTATAATGGTGGGGCATGGGGAAAGGAAAAGGTGTGTTCTGGTGGTAATGTGCCTCATCCTTGGCATATGTGGAAGCTTAATAGTGTTCATGAAATCTTGAAGCGTGATTACCAGCTGCGTCCTGTTGCTATTGAGTTATTCAGCATGGATGGATGTAATGACCTCCTGGTTTTCCACAAAAAAGAGCGGGAAGAAGTTTTCAAATATTTGGTGGCCATGAATTTGCCAAGAAACAGCATGTATGTCCCATTGTCTCCTTCTTGCCTGTTTTCATTGTGTTTCTCAGTAGCCTTTTTAACTTATTTGCCACAAATGCCAATATGTGTGCCAGGCTTAGATGCCAGTATGCCCAATATTATGTGGTCTGCCGGAATATTTTTTTTTGAATGTTGGCTTGTTTGTTCTGAATATGCATTTCAGTCCAATAAGGGCACTGATCGGCTTTCACATTGTGGTGCTTATATATTTTTACAGTGCGAGTTTTATGCTTTGATTAATATTATAAAAATATCTGTGCTGTTCCAATCTGTGCATCTACTGCTGAAATGTTAGATCTTAAGGTACTGATTTTGATATTTATTTCTTCAACTACGGTTACTACACAATATTTATTGCTATATCTTCCTTACATCTGTGGTATTGAAATATTGAATGTGCCATATGTAATACGCTTCCCTTGATTATAATTAGGTTAATGTTTTTTTGATCAGCAACTGACAAGAAAATTTTATTAAGGCACAAGGCCAAGAGGATGAGGCATCCTTAAACAGGAAACAGGAAAATTACATCCAAAACAAAACAAACAAACCAAAAAACAAAAAGCCATCAACTACAAATTATTCAAAGCAAACCGAAACCCAATCTGAAGCGATAAAAAACAAAGGAATCCCATGGAACACAGGACTCGCCGAAGCCCAAAAAGATGCCAAGTATCTCACTCTATCCCATAAATAGTCTACATCCCTATTCCCTCCTTCGAAAATACGCTCATTCCTCTCTAACCAAATGACCCAGGAAATTGCAAAAACTACACTACTCGAAAGCACTTTAGCCCTCTTTGACCTTCCAAAAACTTGAAAATCAAATAATAATAATTGAGCAACACCTTCAGGAGCCACCCACTGTACATTGCCCAACCCAAATGCCCTATTCCATAACAACCTTGCCACCGAACAATGCAAAAACAGATGATCCAATGATTCTTCACTTTTACAGCACATTGTGCACCATTGAGGATTAAGATACCATGAAGATCTCCTCTTTTGCAATGAATCATTTGTCAAAGTACTCCCATGAACCAAGATCCACATGAACACTTTCACCTTACGAGGAACACATGCCTTCCAAATCTTTTTGTGAAACAAAAACTGAGGTACATGCGGAATATCAATGATTTTATCCAAGAAAGATTTTCAAGTAAAAGAACCTGACGAATGAATATTCCAAAACCATTGATCCTCCAAAATTGGAGACAAAGAAACATTTTCAAGCCTTGACAATAAAGATATCAACTCGGGAATTTCCCTATCATGAAGATTACGGGAAAAATTAAAATTCCACGAACGAGGAGCCAACAAAGAAACAGCCACGGACTCAACAGAACAATTATGAGATTGAGAAATTCTATACAGAAGCGGAAAGGATTCAGCAAAAGACAAAGAACCCACCCAAACATCTTCCCAAAATCTAACCGTATCCCCCTTACCCACCCTCACAGAAATGAATTGGGACCAAATTGGATAGATATGAGGGATAGACTTCCATGGAGCACGCCCATTACCCCTAGAAACCACTTGCGAGTCCCTACCATTAACATGCAACCCATATTTGCTTTTGACAACTGCATGCCATAATGAATCACGCTCAATTGGGAATCTCCATAACCACTTGCCCAATAAAGCCATATTTCTAGCCAGTATATTACCAACTGCCAATCCCCCTTTCTCCTTTGGTAATGACACTGTTTCTCATTTCACCAAATGATCCTTCCTACCTTCATCTTTCCCTTCCCACAGAAAATCCCTCATAAGCTTCTCTATGGTTTTTGCTACTTTGACCGGAATCTTGAACAAAGACATGAAATAAATAGGAATTCCACTCAACACTGTCTTAACCAAGGTATACCTACCCCCATGGGACAATAATGCCCTACTCCACCCTTCTAACCTCTTACCTATCCTATCCACCACTGGATTCCAAAACATGTCACCTCTTGGGTTACCTCCCAGTGGGAGACCTAAATACTTCATAGGAAATGTCTCAATCCCGCAACCAATCAAATCGGCCACACTTTGAATCATTCTAGGGTCAGCATTAATACCCGCCACCCTACTCTTTTCTAAATTAACCTTAAGCCCTGAAATCACCTCAAAAAGCCTTACCAAAGAAAAAAGATTTGCCACATGGCACTTGTCCCCCATAGAGAAGAAAATAGTGTCATCCACAAATTGCAAATCTGACACACTCAATCTATCTCTACCAATTTGTAAGCCTTCAAACAAGCCAACCTCTATAGCTCTGTCAATCATCCTACCTAACACATCCACTACCAAAATGAAAAGAAAAGGAGATAAAGGATCTCCCTGCCGCAACCCTCGTGTGGCCTTAAAACACTTCCCCGGCTTACCGTTAACTATCACCAACATATTACAAGACACCAAACAATCCCTAATCCAAGATCTCCATCTCTCACCATACCCTTTCTTATTCATCACAAAATCCAAAAAACGTCAATCTAAATGATCATACGCTTTCTCAAAATCTGCCTTGAACACAATGCCTACCTTCCCCAACTTCTGATACTCCTCAACCACCTCATTTGCCACTAAAACCACATCTAGAATCTGTCTACCTTGCACAAAAGCCCCCTGTGTATGAGAAATTGTATCCCCTACAGAACATCTCAACCTTTTTGACAATACCTTACCCAAAATCTTGTAAAGAGATGTAATCAAACTAATTGGTCTAAAGTCTCCCATTCGAATGGCTCCATCCCTCTTAGGAATCAAACAGACAAAAGTGGCATTTGTGCATAAATTCACCACTCTTGTCTCGTAAAATTCCATGAAAACTCTTACCAAATCCCCCTTCACCACCTCCTAGCAATCTTGAAAAACAGCCATGGAAAACCCATCTGGACCCGGAGCCTTATCCCTATCACACTCAAAAACTGCATCCCTAATCTCACTTTCCTCAAAAGGTCGCTCTAACCATGTTGCAATTTCCTGGTTGATAGCCTGCCACTCAAGCCCATCTATCCCAGGCCTAACAATATCATCCGCTGAAAACAAATTAGAATAAAAGTCAAAAATCCCCTGAACTATTTGTTCTTCTCTATCCACCACTACACATGGCCTAACTTCCAATCGTTTAATGAATTTCTTCGTCCTTTTCCCCTCCGCAATCCTATGAAAAATTTTTGAACTAACATCCCCTTCCTTAAGCCATTTCACCTTTGCTTTTTGTGCCCAAAAATTCTGCTCCCTAAGAGTCAACTCTTCCAATCTCAATCCTAACTCCCTCCTCTCTCTCCTTAATGTCTCAATCTCTCTCCCTTGCATCTCCAAAGTATCTTTCCTGGTTAATGTAACTAGGAAGTTTTTGGGCGCAACTAGGCCATCTCAAACATTGGTACAAGTCGCGATACTTTGGAGATCACCTCATGATTCTGGAAACAGTGCCAAGGTGGCCTCACAAATATGGTGGGGAATATTGATTCTTAAGCCAACTGTTGGGGACTCCAGACAACCATGCTTCCGAAAAATGAAAGGGCAACGACCATGCACTTCTCTGATCCTCTGTACAAAACACACTAATAATTTGTAGCATCTTCTCTAGGCCAGACAAAATAATAGTCGGCTAGATTAGAATATGGTCAGCCTGACTAATTGGGCAACAACAAAGGCTATGTGGACTTTTTGCCTTCCAAAAGTTCTATGAAATCGTGAAACCATCAATCTTCCATGCACTCTTGTTCGAAAGCATTTCCCACGCTTCTCTAAGCTACTTTCGAACAACACCCATGGATGATGACGATTTCCTTCCTTTCCTCCCGAGGTCTCCCATCGATTTTGATGAACCAAATACCCTAGACAATAGTGATTCTTACTCTAGCCATAGTATTGAAGAACTTTTTGTCCTCATTATCGTGGAACACATGGACTTGGAGCTGATATATGCAATGGTGCACGCCAGAGGTCACGACCGAGGCCGTGGAGGAGCTCGAGATCGCGAGAGAGCTCGGGGATGAGCACCAAGCCATGCTCATGCACGCAGACGCTACTACGAGCCAGGCCAAGGTCTTGGAGAGGATCGAGGTCATGTTTGCGGATGTGGACAAGGTCTTTGTAGACACCCCATTTTTACTAGCCTTAAGACTTGGGCATTCCCCTTTGAATTCCCAATGATGAAAACGAGAGGTGTTAATCCTTACAAGTACCATGACTAGAAATCTATGGATCAAGCTTTAAACCATTCAGTGACCTATTTTGGACAAAATGTTTTTCAACCAAAATGGAAACCTCTTTCAAAATGAGTTTTAGTGATGCAACTCCAAACGTTACCATAATGTTTTGAGGCTCATATTTTCAAAATCAGGTTTCACTACTTTCGCCTTCTTTGTCCTTTCCCTTTGTTTCTCTAGTGGCTTGTACTATTTTTCTTGCTTCCTCATCATTTCCTTATATTTTCAAATCCTCCTCACTGCTTACCCATCCGTGGACAGTGGCCAAATTGTTCGGTTCCACCATTCAATTTGTACATTTCCTAGGCTCTGAAGAAATATAGGTTATCCAAGTCCTTTTCCAAATCAGCCAAGTCATCCTTCCTGATGACATTAATAGAGAATACACCAGGTAAAGCAACCTTCGGCTTTGGATGGCTGATTGGTGCTATATATCTGCCAGGATCATATATTGACAAATCCCCAATATCTATTATTAGCGCCTCCATTGTCACCATAACTAAGGCAGACATGGTAATTTTCATTTCGTTTGTAGCATATCTATTTTCTGATTTGTATAGACTTTTTATCGAACTGATTATCTTTTTTGTTTTTTAGGTCGCTAAAGCTAAGCGCATGTATTATGCAATACAGAAAAAACACTTTACATTTGATACAAGTTCGGATATTTTGCGTCGAAATTGTAGGTGGGATGAAATTAGAACACAATGCAAAAAAATCTACACCATTACCTTATCCATTTTCGAATCCAATAGCTGAAAGTGAGGCTTTTCAACCTAACAACAATATTGAGGAAGACCAACAACTAACTAATACATCAACATGACCAATTGGTACTAAGGCTGCGAAAGAAAAGTTGAAGAAACAAGCAATTCACGATGTTAGATTTAATGAAATGACCGCCAATCAATCTAAAATTGTTGAAGTGTTGTCAAGTTTGTTCTCTAGAAGTGTTGAGCGAGATGAACAATAGATATGACCAATTTAAATCCTATGCAAATGGCCTACTATGAAGATCTTTAACTGCAAATCTTATTTCAATCAACAAATAGATTTCCTTGACTGTTTTATGAAGACCACTGATAGGCTCGAAATTTGTTTCGTATCAATTTTCTTAGTTTTTTTCCTCAGTTATTATTCTTTTAGTAAAGATGTTCAATTTGTTTCATTAATGATCTTATAATAATGAAACAAATTTGTTTTACTAATGATCTTCGTTATAGTAATGATATTTTTTTGAATTTAATTTAGTTTATAAATAAATAATTAAGGAGGAAAAATTGTCAGAAGCATTTTTCGATGCTTTTTGATCATAAAGTATACTTTCTTGTCACATATGTTCTTTTACCATACAAGCATCCTACAAACTCTTTGGGTATCTTTCACATTTAATTTTCACAACCACTTTTTTGTTTTCTTCTTCAATTTTCATATAAAGAACTTGTAGTTTAGTACACAACATACCGTTGCAGCTGAATAAACTGGATTTGCTGCAAAATAATTCGCAAACAATCGATTATGACCCTTTCTTGTTTCGCGACGTATGTATTTATATCCTACAACAGAACCACCTATTTTCTTTGATTGATCACTTGCTCTTAGAATCTGTATCATATTAGCATTATTTATCTCATAAAGACCCAGAAGTGCAACAATTTTTTCATTGTCACTTCCATCATTAGAGGATGAGGAAGAAGAAAAGGATGAAAAATCACTGAAAAAATAAGAAGTTGGGCTAGTCATTATGGTCTGCTTTTCAATTATGGGTTGGTGCTAGGTATAACATTGTTTGCTGGGTTTATATAGTACATCGTTTAATCTGTTTATATCTATTTTTTAGGGAAAATAATTAATTGAGGCAAAAAGAAAGGGAAAAAATTTAATGGAGGGAAAAAGAAATGGCAAACGAATTGAGGGAAATAGAAATGGAGGGAAATAGGTTTTTTGGTATTTGCTCTTACCGGCCGATCGGCCCGTCATCCCTCTGGATGACCTGTGTTTTGCTGACAGCCAAATATTCACCGTTGGAGAGTTAGATATTAGATAGAGGAATTCCTCAAATTTTTACTTAGATTTGATGAAATATTTGATATACAGTTGGAGATGCCCTAACATGAGTTTAACCAAACACAATTTCAAAAGTAGAAAATGTTAAAATAAGTTTAAAAAACAAATAAGCTAAAAACTTTAAAACTTCTACCAAACAACAAACATACAACATTTAAAATAAAACCACATTAACATAAAAGCTTAAAAATCTGCAAAAGGGTTTTACCTAACATGGTTGGCTAAATTTAGATAAACATAACCAACCTAAATCACATAAAAATTACAAAAAAATTCAAATGGTTGACAGATATATATACATATGATTTAGAGAGAAACGAAAAGAGAAGACGCAATGACGACGGCAGTACAACACTTACTCCAACTACAGCACGGGCAACGATGGTTGTGTCAACTTTGACAAAGGTAGGAAGAGAGAGAGAGAGAGAGAGAGAGATATCTATCTGAGGCTTCGATTCTGAACAGCGCCAAGGTGGCCTCACAAATACGGTGGGGAATATCGATCACCTCATGATGGCCTTTTTGCACCAATGTTTTCAGGGCTTGGGTTGGAATCACATAAAGTGGGTGGAAATCGCAGTTTAGGAAACGGTTTCGATTGTAGGATTGTAGGGTCGCTTCGACAAAGGATTGGCTATTTTTTTGGAGGTGGTGACAGTGCTAACTTTTGAAGGTTTTGCAGCTGTGTTACCACTACTAGTAACATTAGAACTATGAACAAAAGTCTTTCTCGCAGGTCTCATCTATAATGATCTCCTATTTCATAGCGTCTTCAATTTGGATTCCTATCTCGTGGAGATCTTTGAAAGTAAAGAGTGGGAGAACTATCATCTTTTGTACATCTTGCCATGAATGTTCCTAACCACTATCCGGATTTGATCCTTCTCTGAGGGCCTATTGGTCATCATGGCTGCCTTAGCCCTCTATCCTACTATGAATTCAACGAAGCTTTCCTTTGGTTCTTAGCGTTTGGCTTCCAAGTCCCAGGTAGTTACCTCAATATGTGAGTTATAGTAGTACTGAACAATGAATGTCTCAGCCAAGTCCTCTCAATTTTACTTCACCTTATCCTCCAGTTTGGCATACCAAGTTGCAGCAATTCCTGACAAAGTTCTCCAAAGCAGAGACAATTTCTGGGAGCAGGTCAAACCCATAGGTTTCAAAACGTCTGAGAATAAACAGATATATTTGCTATGAAGGTAAGCAAATAAGCTGAAATCCTCAAAAATGCTTTGTACTCGAAACATTTAGCCGATTGAGCTTCTGGGTGATTGGCCGAGTGCTTTTGTAGCCAGCCATCATTTGGTGTAGGACTAGCCAGTGAGCATATCATCAGATCAACAAGAGAAGGTTAGTCTGAATTGAAGGGACAAATGGGTATTTCAGAGGATTTCATCATTTCCATTCACTTCCATTATATTCTTTTCTCTGTTTGTTTGAAAGAAAACAAGGTTCTAAATGGCATTGATGGCATTTGATTCCTGTCTTGCATTTCCTGACTTCCATACTTAAATTGAGTGGCAATATCAGTTGGGTAGAAGTTGTAGCCTTGTGATTGTGGATCCCATATTTGAATGCTTGTTGCAAAACCCTGATAGAGAGCACTGTGGACTGTGTTAAACACTATAGCATGGCTTATAGAAGACATTTAACAGTCTATAACTAATTGATAATGTTAAAAAGGAACATGTATATTTGTTGTCTGACTTATGGTTGATTCTAGTTGTACCTCTGGACATGTTGGTATTTGGTTGTTACTAGCTATATGATCACTTTTTGTTGAAAGCTTACAATTGGTGAATCCTAATAGAACCAAGATGCAGCCTGGGGGAGCAATTCAACATCCTTTGCCCTCCTTTCTTATATATTTGGGATTTTGCATGTTTCTTCATATTATGTCCAATTCGTATATACTTCAGCATCTAGCTTTATATTATTTCAACCTGCTTTTATATATTTGTAATTTTGTATATATACATTTTTGATAAGTTATAAAATTGTGTACATACTATATTTAGTAATGGATTAATGGCTTGTTTTAATATCTTACCATGGTTTGGGGATGTCTAATTTTGATTGAAAGTTTATGTCATAGTTGTAAAAATACATGATCTGTATTTATGCGTGTGTTCTTGAATTCGCATGTGGTTATTTTCTTCCTAAACTTCCTTTTTGGTTTCATCTTATTATACTCAGTAATATCTTTATGCATATTTTTGGCATGGTCTTCAGCTTAACTGTTTGTCAAGCTGTTTCTTTTTGCCTTTGGGGCTTGGAACCAAATATTTTTGTCTTCATAACGTCATCTTTTCAACAGGTTGGACGCTGCCTTTTCAGGGTCAGTGAAGCAAGATAGCAATCTTTTTAAGAGTGTGGCTAAAACCTTTTCCAAGAGGTGGCAAAATGGAGAAATTAGCAATTTCCAATACCTCATGCATCTCAACACTCTTGCAGGACGTGGATACAGTGACCTAACCCAGTACCCAGTGTTTCCTTGGGTTCTTGCAGATTATGAGAGTGAAATTCTGGACTTGTCAGATCCCAAAACATTCCGTAGGCTGGACAAGCCAATGGGTTGTCAAACATTAGAGGGGGAGGAGGAATTTAAGAAAAGGTTGGCTTTCATTCCACAGCTTCATGACTTCTCATATCATTTCTTGTCTGTTAATTTTGCTTTGCATGTCTTGGTGTATAATTATTTCAGTGGGATATAGCATATAGGTTATTTATCAAGAAGAAAAAAGAAAGAAAGAAAAAGAAATAGGTGGGATATATGTTAATTTTTCATTTTTCCTCTTTCAATCCATTTCTTTCTCAGGTATGAGAGCTGGGATGATCCAGAGGTTCCCAAATTTCACTACGGTTCTCATTACTCTAGTGCTGGGATTGTTCTCTTCTATCTTCTTCGCCTGCCACCATTTAGTACTGAGAATCAGAAGCTGCAGGGAGGACAGTTTGACCATGCTGATCGTCTTTTCAATAGCATACGAGATACATGGTTAAGTGCTGCTGGTAAGGGCAACACATCAGATGTAAAGGAATTGATTCCAGAATTTTTCTACATGCCAGAGTTCCTAGAAAATCAGTTCAATCTTGACTTGGGAGAGAAACAATCTGGAGAAAAGGTTTGTTTAGGTTACATAAAATTTTACTTTTTTGCCCTCTGATTTCTCTCTAAATTTATTACGATATGGTTACTTGAAAAAAAAAATATTCCCACTAACAACTTTTTTTTCTGTTCTTTTCCTCATTTACCAATTTTCTTTTTTTGGCTACTAGGAATTTATGTCATATGGGTGTTTTTGTCAGGTTGGTGGTGTTGTGTTACCTCCTTGGGCCAAAGGCAGTGCTAGAGAGTTCATCAGGAGGCATAGGGAAGCATTGGAATCTGATTATGTTTCAGAAAATCTTCATTGTTGGATAGACCTGATCTTTGGATATAAACAGAGGGGGAAGGTGGGTGTCAACTTCTTCATATCAACTTATCATCTGACAAACAACCCAGGCTTCATCTTGATTTTAATTCCTGAGTTTATTCTAATTGACTAATTGAGCTTTTTTGACCTCCTAAATTATGTCTGAATTATGTAATCCATTCATGAATTAATTGTATCCAATTTTGATATTTTTTTCTTGTCCTTAATTTCTGCAAATTAGATCCCTATTCCCCTTACATTTCCTTTCTGATGATGTTTTTCTTTATACTCTCTTGGATTGGGGTGAAGTTTTAGTGAATGAAATGAAAGCTGCAAACCTTAAACCGCCATTCCAATCTGCCTTTTTTACTAGGCACTTTCTTCTCTTCTTGTGCTCTATAATGGGGAACTTGCATATATTAATGTTCAAACCAATCATTTAAGATTCATGAATGTAGATTTGATCAAGCCTCACATAAGCTGCCAGCATGACATATTTAAATTGTGAACGTTGATGTTACCCTCTTATTTGTATACTTTCAAAATTGGCAAAATGTATAACGATGCTTCACCTTTACATAATCTCTGTGTGTGTGTGTGTGTGTGTGTGTTTTATACTAATTTATTTATGATATTGAATAAATCGAATGTTTGGCTCAGCCAGAGCTATCCCCTTGCTGGAGTGAGACTACACTCCTTTATTTTTATTTGTAGGTTCTCGTAGTGATCTGCATTTATTTCTAAAACCTGCTTTGTTATGGACAGGCTGCTGAAGAAGCTGTGAACGTTTTCTATCATTATACATATGAAGGGAGTGTTGATATAGATTCAGTTACAGATCCTGCAATGAAAGCCTCCATTCTAGCACAAATCAATCACTTTGGGCAAACTCCGAAGCAACTATTCCTCAAAGCACATGTCAAAAGACGGGTTGACAAAAAGCTTCCTCTTCATCCACTCAAATACTCTAATCACCTCATTCCTCACGAGATTCGTAAGAGCTCATCTTCAATAGCTCAGATTGTCAGCTGCAATGAGAAGATTCTTGTGGCGGGAACAAATGTCTTACTTAAACCCAGAACATATACCAAATACGTCAAGTGGGGTTTTCCAGATCGTAGCTTGAGGTTTATGAGCTACGACCAAGACAGACTACTTTCTACTCATGAGAATCTTCATGGAGGCAATCCGATCCAATGTGCCGGTGTGAGCCACGATGGTCAGATTTTGGTTACTGGGGCTGATGATGGTTTGGTTTGTGTTTGGAGAATTAGTAATAGTAAGGATGGCCCACGTGCTCTTCGAAGCCTGGAGTTGGAGAAGGCACTTTGTGCCCACACGAGCAGAATCACATGCGTTCGTGTTAGCCAGCCTTATATGATGATTGTGAGTGGATCGGACGACTGCACTGTTATTTTATGGGATCTCAGCTCTTTGGTTTTTGTTAGGCAGCTTCCTGAGTTCCCATCTCCGGTTTCAGCAATATATGTCAATGACTTAACCGGGGAAATTGCAACTGCTGCCGGAGTTATGCTCTCTGTTTGGAGCATCAACGGGGACTGCCTTGCAGTGGTCAACACGTCCCAACTTCCATCTGATCTCATTCTCTCAGTGACAAGTTGTACCTTTTCTGATTGGCTTGAGACAAACTGGTACGTAACAGGTCACCAGAGTGGAGCTGTTAAGGTCTGGCAAAGTATTCACTGCTCTGATGAGAGGACTGCCCAAAGCAAGGCAACTAACAATGCAATGGGATTGTTAGGGCTGGGCAATAAAGTACCAGAATACAGGTTGGTCCTTCACAAGGTTCTAAAGTTTCACAAGGATCCAGTTACTGCCCTTCACGTTAAAGATGATTTGAAGCAGTTGTTGAGTGGGGATTCTAGTGGGCATTTGGTTTCATGGACACTACCAGATGATAGCTTGAGACATTCACTTAATCAGAGGTGATATAATTTAGGAAATTTGTAGTGAGTCTGATATCTTATTCCAGTCCTTGTCTAGTTGGGCCTACTATTTATTCTTCTTTTTATCAACACCCTACAAGGGTTTTGCCTGTCCACCACCATAGTTGGGGAAAACATGGATTGTGTCACAGGATACACAAAAGGGGAAAAATTCAAGAATGACGGAGCTGGCCTTGAATCAACAGATAAGGAAAATGGATGGTAAGGATGAAGAGATTTCCCCTTCTATGCGCACCTCGTGGATGAGAAGGCGGCGCTTGTGTTGAATTCCAAATGATTGATGGAGATGGGTTTTTGGTTTTGCAGGGGAAGGAAACATTAGTGTACTGGATTTTGTTGTACATAGAAAGGTTAAATTATGACAATTGTGTTATGAAGTTGTATAGAGGTGTTTATGAGAAGTGGAGCATTGGAAGACGAACAATCAGGTCGAAATTGGTTCCTTTTGGCTTGGATCATTTTATGCGAGTGCAATTGGATTCCTGCTGCTGACTTTTTTGTTGTGGAATGTACATTTCTCTCCCTCTCCGTGGCTTGTCGCCATATACACGTATGCATGTATTAGAAATTTTTTTTTTTTTTTTTTTTTGGGTCAGGGCTGGAAATGTCCCTTGTGTTCTTGCTCTAACCACTCGAACAATAGAGAAATGACTGATCATTTTAAATATTTAAAAATTATTTGTGTCAATGGCTGCTTTCCTTGTTGATTGTTTTGTTTCACAGCATTTGCATGAATTCAGTGCAAGGATTATGGATAGGGTGTGGTTAAGATTGGGTGAAAGCTTATAAAGTTATGTTCTACTTCTACATTCGTTTATGAAATCTATAGAACACAAGAAAAATAGAGCACAAAATATTGCCGATCTGGCATGGGAAAGAAAAGAGTGAATTAGGGTTTATGTACTTATTTGAACAATAGGATTGCTGTTCTCATAACTATATTTCACATACAGGGATTGTACGTATAAAGGGTGGCTGCCCCTCTCTAAATGCCAATAATTTTAAAAAGAAGAAACTAGAGCTTTTTCTGTCCAAATAACCATTTAGATTAGTACTATATAAACATAAAATTTATTTAGAATGATGTGAAAGTTTTATGTCTTTTCATTTTGAAATTAAGCGCTTGTTTGAGATATTCTATAAAAGATAAAAAATAAAAAAATTATTAAAAAAGTAAAAAATTAATACTATTCACAAAAAGCCAAGGGGTAGGAAAAATAAGTTCACTAGGCATAGGCATAGATTCACTAGACATTACGGAAAACAAAAGGAAAAAAAAAATAAAAAAATAATTTTTTATATGATTGTGGGAGACGTGCACCACTGCCAAAAAAAAAAAAAAAAAAAAAATTCTAGCAAAACTAGTACACAGAGCTCCGCTACAATCGTATTGACATGCACGGATTGCATGTCAGTATGCACAAGGGTAAAAAATAATTTTGTTACTTTATACAATATTTTAATACACATTTTTTCATAAAATGTTAAAAAGTTATCTCAAGCAATTATCTTTTTTTCCTCCAATTTTTTTTACTTAAAAAGTCAAAAAGTACACTAATATACTTTATCCCAAACCGTCTATTAAAATGACTTATATGTAAAATGAAAGAGAGAGGATATAAATCTTAAACATACTATTACTTTAAATGGGCAACAAATTTTTAAAGAAAAATCCTTTACAAAACTATAAATTTTAATTCAATTTTTTCAAAAAAGTAAACCTAAAAAACCAAAAAGGTTCCGTTGCCGGGAATCGAACCCGGGTCTCCTGGGTGAAAGCCAGATATCCTAACCGCTGGACGACAACGGACTTTTATTGCAATTGGTGATGAAAAAATACATTTGTTGTTTTCAAATTTCTGGAACCCCAACATTCCGTTGTTGATATTCAACACTTTCTTCAAATTCATCATCAATTCAACACCGTTTCTTCGAATTCCATGCACCAGAATGGCTATGTCAATCCAACACTTTTTGTTTAACCCCCCCTTAACCTTATTGGGACATTCGACTTTGAAGAAAACTCAAAAAAACCCACCTCTTCAAATCTGCAGAGTCTCTCAAAAATCCGCTAAAGCCCGTTCTTTGAAAGAGATTTGCCGGCAAGGAAGTCTTAAAGAAGTGTTTCTATCACTCAGTAGTTCCTTCACTTCACAAAACCCACCTCAGTTTTGCTTAGATGAAGCTTATTCTTTGGTCCTTGAACTCTGCGCAAGCAAGAAATGTTTATCACAAGGCCAACAAATACATACCCATATCATAAAATCGAATGCTTTAGATGATTCGGTCTTTTTGAATACTAAGCTCGTGTTTATGTATGGGAAATGTGGGTCTCTTTTGAATGCTGAAAAGGTGTTTGATAGAATGTGTGAAAGAAATGTTTTTACATGGAATGCCATGATTGGTGCTTTTGTCGCAAATGGGGAACCTTTTGGAGCACTTGAATTGTATAAATTAATGCGGGTTTCTGGAGTTCCTCTCGATGCTTGTACTTTTCCTAGTGTACTTAAAGCGTGTCGGGAACTTAATAATCTCTGCTTGGGGACTGAAATCCATGGTCTAGCAATCAGATTGGGCTTTGTTTGTAATGTATTTGTTGTGAATTCACTTGTGGGTATGTATGTAAAGTGCGATGCTCTCAATATGTCAATGATGTTGTTTGACAGAATGAATGAAAGAGAAGATGTTGTGTCGTGGAACTCAATAATTTCAGCTTATTCTGCCAATGGGCAGTCCATGGAAGCCTTGAGGCTGTTTAGAGAAATGCTTAAAGCTGGTCTCAGCCCAAGCACGTATAGTTTTGTCGCTGCACTTCAAGCCTGTGATGACACATCACTTGGAAAACTTGGCATGGAGATCCATGCTACTATTTTGAAATCCAATCACCATCTTGATGTTTATGTGGCCAATGCTTTGCTTGTCATGTATACAAGATGTGGTAAAGTTGGTGAAGCCCTAAGAATTTTTGATGACATGGATGAGAGGGATAATATATCATGGAATTCAATGCTTTCAGCTTTTGTCCAAAATGGTCTTTATAATGAAGCTCTGAGCTTCTTTCATGACATGAAGGATGGGGGTCAAAAACCTGACCAGGGTTCAGTTGTAAGTCTGGTTGCTGCCTCTGCTAGATTGGGAAATCTGTTGTATGGGATGGAAATTCATGCTTATGCTATAAAAAGTGGATTAGATTGTGATTTACAGGTTGGAAACACACTCGTAGATTTGTATGGGAAGTGTTGTAGGATGAATTATATGGATTATGTTTTTCATAGGATACTCAATAAAGACTCCATTTCTTGGACAACGGTCATTGCTGGGCATGCTCAGAATAATTGTCCTTTGAGGGCCCTAGAGTTGTTCCGGGAAGCACAAATGGAAAGAATGGGGGTCGATGCGATGATGATTGGAAGCATCCTGCGGGCTTGTAGTAAGTTGAAGAGCATATCCCTTGTAAAAGAAATTCACGGTTACATTGTGAGAAGAGGATTATCCGATCTTGTGCTACACAACACATTTGTGGATGTTTATGGAGGGTGTGGAAACGTAGATTATGCATCTCATGTTTTTAATTCTATTGAAGTTAAAAATATTGTGTCATGGACAAGCATGATAACTTGTTATGTTCATAATGGGCTTGCAAATGAGGCTCTTGACCTTTTCCTTTCTGTAAATGAAACAGGCATTGAACCTGACTTTATAGCACTAATGAGTGTTCTCTCTGCTGCTGCAAGTTTATCTGCCTTAAGGAAAGGAAAAGAGATTCACGGGTTCTTACTTAGGAAGGGCTTCATTCTAGAGGGTTCTATAGCAAGTTCTCTTGTGGATATGTATGCTCACTGTGGGACATTAAAGAACTCATTTAATGTATTTAATTGTACAAGAGATAAAGATTTAGTTCTATGGACTAGTATGATCAATGCATATGGGATGCACGGTAGTGGAAAGGCAGCTATAGATTTGTTTAAACAGATGGAAAACGAAAATCTAGTTCCTGATCATGTTACCTTCTTGGCACTTCTCTATGCGTGTAGTCATTCAGGACTGGTAGATGAAGGTAGAAGATTTTTTGAAGCAATGAAAAGTGAATATCAGTTGGAGCCATGGCCAGAACACTACACCTGTCTGGTTGATCTTCTTGGCCGTGCAAATCACTTAGAAGAGGCATTCCGGTTTGTGACAAGCATGAAAATGAAACCTGCTACTGCAATGTGGTGTGCTCTTCTAGGTGCTTGTCGGGTTCACTCTAATAAAAAATTAGGAAAAATTGCAGCACTGAAGCTTCTAGAATTGGATCCAGAGAATCCTGGAAATTATGTACTCGTGTCAAATGTTTTTGCTGCAATGGGTAGATGGGAAGATGTGGAAGAAGTGAGAATGAGGATGAAGGGGAAGCGGTTGAAGAAAGATCCTGCGTGTAGTTGGATTGAGATTGGTAATAAGGTTCACACATTTATTGCAACAGACAGATCTCATCCACAATCTGATGAGATTTACCAAGAATTGACGCGAATTACTGGGCGATTGGAGAGGGAAGGAGGGTATGTGCCTCAAACCAAGTTTGCTTTGCACAATGTAGAAGAAGAAGAGAAAGTGAAGATGCTTCATGGGCACAGTGAGAGGTTGGCAATTGCATATGGCCTGCTTACTACGCGTGAGGGTACCCCAATTCGAATCACAAAGAACTTGCGAGTTTGTGGAGATTGCCATAGTTTCAGTAAGCTAGTTTCCAAGTTTTTTGGAAGAGAGATTATTGTGAGGGATGCCAACAGATTCCATCATTTTGAGGGTGGGGTCTGCTCTTGTGGAGATTTCTGGTGATATTTTGAAACCACATTGAATCTTACAGAATTTGATGCCGATGACTGCTGTAACTACTTTTTGCATATGAAAGAGCTACTGTTGCATGATGTTCAAGTTGCCAGAACTCCATTTCTAGTCCCCAGTTTGGCAAAGTCTGGTTTGGTACTCAAGTTCCAAACCTGATTGCATTGATGAAGAACTTGGCTTTTTAACATGATGTTCTACAAGTTGTGTACAGAAGAGGCCAGAAAAGTAATTTTATAAACCTCTACTGATTTTTCCGAAATTTATAATCAGCATGGTCAATTGTATTCCCTACTTTGCTAGTTGAGTCCTAATTATGCATTTGTTATGGTGGTTCTTGTAATTATACTCTGTTGAAAAAGTTCTAATGGAAAAAGAAGAAGAAACTGTAGGAAAATATTTTTAGAAAAATCAATTTAATGCAAATAAATAATAAAATAAAATACAAGAAATTTTTTACAGAAATTTTGTAAATTTAATACAAATTGTGACCAAGGCCAATGTTTGAACACTGTGTCTTTAAGATATAATTTCACCCTCGCCACTGGTGCTTGCAATTAATGGATGTCTTGCCTTTAGAATATAACGATCACCCCACACAGAAATTGTACAACTTTTGTATATACAGCGAACCAGTTTGTGTTATGGACTCTCTCTTTTATACTTGATTATGACATATGTATGAATTTCGGTCCTGTTTGGTGTGACTGTTAAAATAGATTATAGATTATAGCTTAACAGATTATAGATTATGACTTTAATCAGAAACTGTTAATCTGTTTGGTATAGTTGTTAGATTATAGATTTAAGTTGTTGAGTAATGTTTGTTAAATAAGTTGTGAAGTGGCTTTGATAAATTAACTTTTATTTTTTATTATTCACTATTTGTCTACATTTCTCATAAAAAATAATAATAATATTTTATAGTCCATTTGGGTCTTTTTCTGTTTTTAAAAAAATAAAAAATAAAAACATTTAAGAGTATAACTGTGAATGAACATGTCCACAGTAGAAGCTGATAATCAGAAGCAAAGGGAGAGTAGCTTCTTAGAATCAGCTTTGTTGATTTAAAATAAATTGTTAGAATTAGAAGCTGTTCGAAATAAGTTTAACCAAACAGTCCAAAATAACTTTTTAAAAGCTAGAAGCCATAAGTTGGCTCAAAAAAGCCCCACCAAACACCCTCTTTAACACTTGCGTAACTTATGAATGCCATGTGAATGATATTTATACAAGTATTTGCAACCGTTACAAGGGTCATGACTCTTGAGTTCACACCCTTTCATATGAAAAGATACCAGGAAGGATTGCACCCCTTTCATTCAAATAGAGTCAATTTCCATTCACTTCTAAAATTTTCTAACAATCCCCCACATGAATAAAATTGATGACACAAATGCAAATGAAATGTAGACACTAACAAAGAGAGTACAAAATAGAAATATCCTACATCACAATAGGTAGCTTTTGGCCTTGAATCTTCCTTAGTGAAAGACTATCAGACTTACTAACTAATTAGTGGACGTAATGCCTTGAATTGTTTAATTGTTTATGTAAGCCAAGATAATAGAATTCATACAAAATATCTCCGAACATAGCTTGGTTGTTTCGATTGTTCCTATTTTGGCCTTCGACAATTCCTGATTTTCATGAGTGCTTTAGAAAATTTAGCCTTATCAATTCTTATAGAAATGGCCCCTTTACACTCATATATATGATTCTTATTTCAAGTATCTTAAAAACTCCTTTTCAAAGATACCCCTCTAAGTTTTTCAAGATATAAGTAATCATTAAAAATATAGCTTATCCTAAGTCCCCTGCATATAACATATGTTGCAGATATTATTTTCATCATAGGAATGGATAGTAGATAGACTTTGTTGGTTGTATAATTTGTAAAAGCCAATCACTGAGTGACACGTGGCGCCTAAAGGGCAATTTGGGAAATTAATGCAAGTTTCCAATCAAAGATAGACGCGTGGCAGTTCATATTGGTAGTACCAGATCTGCGTGGCATTGGAATAGTCAAGAGGCACGAGATGATGTAGCCTAATGGTTACCTACAATTCAAATTCAAATTCAAAAAAGAAGCCTAACTGCAAAAGAGGCGTAGTAGGAGCTAATTGAGCGAAACCATGACTAGACATCGTGAAAGCGTATTTTGACGGTTAGAAGGCCACTTCGATAGTTACTACCAAAGAGTATAAATAGCAGAGAATGCTAAA
Organism: Camellia lanceoleosa; assembly: GCA_025200525.1. Classification (NCBI taxonomy): domain Eukaryota; kingdom Viridiplantae; phylum Streptophyta; class Magnoliopsida; order Ericales; family Theaceae; genus Camellia; species Camellia lanceoleosa. The sequence continues at coordinate 20,580,621 of CM045768.1, forward strand.
CAGAAAGGACCCAGACTCAGATTCAGAAACCAGTTTATTTACTTCATATTTCTTTCCAGTTTTACATTTCCAGTTCTTTATATTTCAGCATTTTCATTCATGTACTGCACTTCATTTCTTAGGAGTAGTCTCAAGTAGTCATTGCTATAAACCTTTTTAAGGCTGGGCCATTTCATTATAAGTTCTTTTTTACTAAATAAAATTCAGTTTCTGAATTGTTCGGTACTTGTTATTTCTTATAAATTGCTTCTAAAATAAACCACCAGCAAAAGTCCTCTTCATTGAGGCTGAAAGAACTTCAACACAATCATCTGATAATTAGTTGGCAATTAAAATTTTGTAAGGACTGATTGATCTTTACTGGCACGCTTTAAATTACATTATTAACCTTCAAAAGCCAAAAAAGCCAACAAATATTTTTGGCACACTCAGTGGGACAATTAAAAATGGCTAGACGAAGAGCAAGAGGAGAAAATGAACGCCTGGAAGAGGGTATGGAAAGAGAGGTAGAAATACTTAACCTAGAGGACAATGTGATGGATGCACCTATCCCATTAGATCCTCCATAAATAGTCGAACAGGCCAGAACTTCAGAATATACAACACATGTCCAAGACACTGGATAGGGCCATGAGACTGGACCTTCGAATGTCCCTTCTACCTAACCACTGAATTCGCGGGAAGGTTTAGTAGATGCTATGAGACAACAACTAATGTATACAATGGAAAGATGGGCAACATCCTTTTTGGATCGAATGAATTCTCATCAACCAACTGTTGTAAGACAAACTGAAGAACATGTAAATAGTCCTCAGCAACGATTGATTCGAGATAAACAGCCTATGCAAAATAATGGACAAGTCAATGGTTAGACTAGTAGTCACAACCATAAGAGGCCAGCACCCGTGTCTCAATCATGGTATGAAACTCCTTCGAGACCAATGGCCACTCAGAATATACCATTCTTTACTAGTGAAACCATACAATTTGATGGATCTGGGCCAGCCTAGGGTAATGGCATGAGAGCATTTCCAAATCCTATGTTTGAAAACATGCCTGGCATAAGGGGTTTCACCAACCCTGTGTTTGAGTTTGCACTCGGGGGGGTTGGAAGGATTTTCGACAGTTGGAAGAGAAGCAAAACATGTTTCTCCTTCCGTGGTACCTTTCGCAAGACCTTTTGCAGGGCATGCCCTAAGAGGCTAGCCATACAACAGTCAGTATAGCAGGGACAGCTAGCCCTGAATGTACCTATACATGGACCAAGAGGTCTACAAGCACATAGAGTTCCTTCAAACCTTGTTTGTTCCTCCAGTAGTGGTTTAACCGACACAAAATATGGTTCCTAGGGACCAAATTGCTGATATAGTTAAAGAAATGTGTGGACTTATGGCTTGGGGGGTCTAGACACCAGTGTATAGAAAACCTTACCCAGAGTGGTTGGATAGGGTACATAAATATCCTAGGGGGTTTAGAGTACCAGACTTTGTCCCCTTCTATGGAAATGGAAATCAGTCAACTATAGAACACATTGCCAGGTTTACAGGCCAGTGTGGTGAGTTCACTAATAATGATTATATAAAACTAAGACTTTTTACAAACTCTTTAACTGGGGCAGCCTTCGTATGGTATATAAACCTTACACCTGGCTTTATCCAAACTTGGCAGCAAATGGATGAAGTTTTTCATGCCCAATTTTTTCAAACAGAACCTGAAGTTTCTATAACAGACTTGGCAAGATTGAGCCAAAGGCCTGATGAGAAGGCTGCTCAGTTTATTGCCAGATTTAAAAGGGCATGAAACAAATGCAGGGTCATGCTACCAGAGCCTGAATTTGTAAGATTGGCTCAGAATAGCTTAGAATTTAGGCTTCGAAAGAAGTTTGATTCAACTGTGTCTAGATATGAAACTTTACTCGAGAAAGAACAAGATCGAAGTAATACATCATATAAGACCTACTATACGGACCCTAATTATGAAATTGATGCAACAGAGATAATAGGAAAAGAACCTATGACCTGTAAGGCATTAATTCAGAAAGACAGTATAATAGATCAGCAGTTTAAAAAGAAAGACCTGTATAGGAAGTATTCTTTTGATTTAACAAAAGTAGATGACATTTTTGATCGTTTGCTTACAGCAAATTTCCTAAAGTTACCAAAGGGAGTCAAGATTACCCTTGAAGAACTTAAAGGAAAACTGTACTGTAAATGACACAATTCTTGGTCTCATTCAACTAAAAATTGTATTATTTTTCGAGATAGGATGCAAGAACAAATTCGGAAAATGGAGGCTAAAGTTTCCAGCCAAGTTTGAGAAAGCTATAGGAATTGACACCAACCCGCTTCTAGAGATTGGAGAGGCTGCAGCCAATGTTGGCATGTCAGATTTCCAAAACTTATCCTTGAAAGAATTAGAGGAAGTTACTGTGCAAATGCAAGTGGCTAGTCAGGCTGCTTTCAAGAAGAATCCAAGAAGTTCACCAGCTGATGGACAAAGTTCTGCAGGCCCAAAAGAAGGCTCTAGTGAAGAGATGTTGGATGATGATTCTCTTGAAGCTACTATAGTGTAGAGGATGTGTCCCAGGTGCATGATATGTTACAAGTGGCTGAAAGGGCTCCCAGTTGATAGAAAGTAGCATTACAAAGAGGTGTAGAGGGACCGAATAACCCGCACCCATAACAAGAGGCCATACTCAACTAGCCATAGACAACAGTCACCCTTGGTAGCCTCACTAGACACCAGGATGCAATCAAAAGGAAAGAGGCCTCTGTATGAAACTAGGCCACCCAATTATTACAGAGTAAATAACCAGCTTGAAAGGAAGCATGGATTCAGTGCAAGGCATGGGACTAGGACTGATAATTGGCCCCTAAGGACTTCTTTGAAGACTGTTTCAAAGAGTGGGGCAGCAAGTCTAGTAGCCAAACTAGTGGGCTTATAGGTCCCAGGAGTTCCAAATTGGTTTGTTATGCAGAACAAACCTAAGGAAATACCTACTCAAAGAAAGGTTTTTGGAGACTAGGGAAGAATGATCAAACCTCCTTTGGTGGCCCTAAATAATTGGGTGTTATTAAAGAATCCAAAAACAAGGGAGCTGGATGTGGTTCCTGTAATTTCTAGGTCTTAAAGGAGGAAGATCCAACGAAGATACACCTAGTTTCAGAGGGATTTAAAAGAAAGTGGAGAGAGCACTTCCATGGCACAAGCAAAAGACCAGACAGATAAGGGGATAGGTTTGAAGCCTGTTCCCAAGATCAAGAGGAGTGCCAGTATGGAGCAGTTGGCTAAAGTTCATGTTGAATTAAGAGCCAAAGAAAAATCTAGTTTAGCAGGCCTTGAGAAGGCTTTAATAAAAAGTGATGAAGAAACGGATGAAGAGACTGAGCTAGGCCAAGAGAGAACATTGGCCGAAGATAGAATGTTTGAGGCCTTCATGGCTAAGCAAACCTTTTTGGTTGACAAGCCAACGGAGGTAGATCACCAACAGGCTGCTTCAAATGAACCTACTAGTACAGAGGTACCGGAGTGCAGCATGGAAAATGCTTCCAAAATAACAGAATAAGCTAGCTTGGAAGGGAAACAAGTACAGCTAGCAGTTTAGTTTGGCTCATTTCCTCCAGTGTCAGTAAACATGGTATATATACTGCCACAGGAGTTCTAGGCTGAAGAGGGAAACCAAGAAGGTCAGGAAGATAACCCTGTTCCAATTTCTAGTGAAGATTCACAAGTCAGCATGATTCAAGATGAGTCTGAAGTGGCCACACCAATGGAAACTGAAGAAGAAAGTGAGGAGGTGAGTATTAACCTCTCGTATCCCTTCGAGTACTCTACAACATCTATGACTTAGCACGTTAAGCCCTAGTATATCAAGGCTTACTTCAACGGGATACAGATGAACAGGATATTAGTGGAGAATGGAGCAGTAGTGAACTTGCTTCTGAAGTCCTCCTTGAAGAAATTAGAGAAAAGAAACCCTAGATTAATCCTAACCAGCACAACCGTTACTAGTTTCACTGGGGATAAGCAGATGGCTTAAGGCATTCTGCTCATCAACTTGAGTGTAGAAACCAGAGATTGCATGACAGCATTCTTTGTTATAGACAGTAATGCCAAATATAATGCTTTGCTTGGCAGTGATTGGATCCACACCAACAAATGTGTGCCTTCCTCTCTACATCAGAAAAAAATGATACCCCTATACAATGGAGAGACAGAGGAGATCAACGCAGATCCTCAACCCTTTATCGCTTATGCTGATTTTGTAGAGGCCAAGTTATATACTGAAGAAGTGACACCACTCAGTGTACTGAGGAAACCTGATGAAACAGTCGAAATGACGGCTGATAAAAAAGTAGCACACCTAAAGCACTTAGTACATGAGAGTACTGATGAAGAGTTCATCACCAAGGATGATAATGATGCTTGGTTGTAGGCAAGAAGATAAGACCCAAGAAGCCAGACCCTTGGCCTTAGTCAAGTTTTCGGCATTGGACGTAAAGTCAAAAGTCCAAAGGGTTTAGGAATAAGAGAAGGAAGCCATGATGGTTGGTTGTAATCAAGAGAAACACAAGGCCAGGCCTTTAGCCCTTGATAAGCACTGTGCATTGGACATCAATACAAAAGTCTAGGAAATATAGGAAGAATAAGCCTTATGGACAGATTTTGTCTATGAGGAAGAAAACAAAGATGTTGAACCAAAGAAAGTGGGAGCAGAACAAAATGAAGAAGTTGCTTTGAAGGCAGAAAAAGTCAAAGGAGAAGCATCAGTAAGTGCTCAAGTACAAGACCCCTTGGAAGAAGTCAAGTTAGGAGAAGGTTTTGCACAACAACCCACTTACATCAATGCTTGATTAAGTCCTATTGATAGAAACCAGTTGTTGGTTGTTCTAAAGAAATATAAGGATTGCTTTGCGTGGTCTTATAATGAACTACCTAGATTGGATAGGTTATTAGTGGAACATAGGCTCCTTATGAAGCCTAACTTTAAGCCACACAAGTAGAAACCAAGATGGATGAGTCTTGAAGTGGTTCAAAAAGTGAAAGAGGAGATTCTCAGGCTCCTTAAATTAGGCTTCATTAGAACAGCTAGTTATGTTGAATGGTTGTCTAACATTGTGCCTGTGGTTAAAAAGAATAACAAGATAAGGGTATGCATCGATTTTAGAAATCTGAATTTCGCAACTCTAAAAGATGAATACCCCATGCCTATAGTTGATCTATTGGTGGACAATTCAGCAGGGAACAAGATTTTGTCTATGATGGATGGGCATTTTGGTTACAACTAGATCTACATTGCAGAGGAGGAAGTCCACAAGACAACATTCAGGTGTCCTGGGAATATTGGTACCTTCGAATGGGTGAAAATGCCATTTGGTCTAAAGAATGCTGGAGTAACATATCAGAGGGTAATGAATACTATCTTTCATGATCTTATTGGAGAATACCTAGAGTGTTACATTGATGATATTGTTATAAAGTCCCAGTCTATGAAGGAACACTTGGTTCACTTGGTAGCAGCTTTCAAAAGAATGAGAAAGTTCAAGTTGAAGCTTATTTCTCTCCAATGTGCTTTTGATGTATCAGTTGTAAACTTCTTGGGGTATGTAGTGTACAAGAAGGGAACACAGATTGATCAGAATAAAGCCAAAGCCATCATTGAGGCCAAACCTCCATCAAGTAAGAAAAAATTACAAAAGTTCCTTGGTCAGGTTAATTTCCTTTGAAGATTTATTTTTAACGCTGCAGGGAAAACTAAAGTATTTTCTTCTTTGTTAAAGTTGAAAAATGAAGAGGAGTTTGTGTGGACAACAGAGTATCAAGCTGCTTTCGAAGGAATTAAAGCCTACTTGGCCAAGCCTCCAGTGTTGATGCCACCAAGGAGCGACAAGCCCTTGAAGTTATACATTGCTGCAACAGAAGATTCATTGGGAGTTTTCCTAGCTGAGGATAATGAAGAAGGAAAGGAGCAAGCAGTTTATTATCTTAGTAGGTTTTTAAATTCTTGTGAATGTAAATACTCAGCTGTAAAAAAACTGTGCCTTATATTGTACTTTGCAGCAATGAAATTAAGGTAATTTCTTTTGCCTAATATTGTCTTGGTAATTGCAATCACAAACTTGGTTAAGTACATATTATCTAGACCTATGTTGAGGGGAAGAATTGGCAAAAGATATTAGCTCTATTAGAATTTCATCTAGAACATGTCCTCCAAAAGGCAGTAAAAGGACAAGTTTTGGCTAACTTCTTAGCAGATCATCCATGTCAAATAGAGAGCCAAGAGATAATAGACCTTGGTATGGTCAATGTTGAGCCATGGCAAATGTGGTTCGATAGATCAAAAGCCAGTGGTTTGGTTGGAATTAGTGTTATAATTAAATTACCACAAGGGGTAGAAACCACACATGGTTTCAGAGTGGATGAAACTACTTGTTCCAATAATCAAGCTGGATATGAAGCTTTAATAATGGGACTTGAGATACTTATTGGATTACAGGCTTATGCAGTTGATATATTTAGGGATTTCCAATTGGTAATCAACCAAGTAAAAGGAATCTTCAAATGTCAAAGTGCAAGCATGTTACCATATTATGTTGCTGCACTGCATTTGCTTTCTCAGTTTCTGATAGTCAATGTGACTTATATCCCAAGATTCATGAACGAAAAAACCAATGATGTAGCTCAAAGGGCCTCGAATTTCAGAAGAAAGGGGAATACCCAAGTAGACATAAGTCAACCAACATATCAGAAGTTAATACCACTTTTGGCTAAAAGATGTATCATGGTAGAAGTTAACCTGAATAACTTAGAAGAGCATGATTGGAGACATCCAGTCATTCAATATTTAACTGGCCCATCTTCAAAGGCCAGCAGGAAAATTAAATTGCAGTCTATGCAATATATAGTGTATAACAATGCTTTTTACAAAAGAGGAGCAGATAGTTTGCTGTTGGAATGTTTAGGGCCAAATGAAGCATTGACTGCTATAGCTGAGGTGCATGAAGGTATTTGTGGTGCCCATTAGCCTGGTGTGAAGATGAGATGGTTGCTTCGAAGGCATTCTTACTATTGGCCAACTATCCTAAAGGATTGCATAGAATATACAAAAGGATGCCAGGCATGCCAAAAGCATGGCATGATAAGACATGTGTCAATAGCTGATTTGCATGTTGTAGTGAAGCCATGGCCATTTAGAGGATGGGCAATGGATATGATAGGGAAAATATATCCACATTCTTTAAAGCAGTATTGTTTCATTCTAATTTCGGCATAAATGCACTTTTTCCGTTGAGTCGTTCTTCATTTCGTTTTTTGTTCCTTTATGCCGCAGCTAGATGTTGGTACCCGATTACACATGTCTTTTGCTTCGGAGGACAAGAGATATGCCCGGCAATCGAAGAATTTCAAATGCTAATGGAGTCTCGGCGTGATGAGGAAATCATACCTTAGCCCCGTTTCGGCCACATCCAAGCTTTGGGACGGATGTGCGGGCTTATTCTACATGGGGCTCGATCCTTGGTTCACAATGAAGAGCTAGATATTTCCAATCTAATTCATCGTTTTTCTGATGTCGGTGACCGGGATAATCTTCTTTGGCGAGGTTTTAGGCAACACGCCCTTTGCTTGTGTATGTTGGCATATTTCCTTCTTGCCCATTGCTTCGGTGGATCTAGCATTTGGCTAATTAAAGTTGCCCAAGGTTTGAAAGAGGGCAAGAGTTGCATTGGCTTGGTACTAGCCGAGACTTTTATGGGCTTGGACGCCTTCCATCGGCGAGAGACTACCAAATTCGCAAGAAGTCCATTACTTCTTCAGGTAAATGTTTCCGATCTTTTCTAATATGTGTTTCTCATATCACTCGGCATTCATGCTCTGTTTTTCTCTCAAAGCCCTTTTCTCACTTTTCTCTCAACATATATCTCTCTATTCTTTAATCTCTCTTTTCTTTTATCCCTTCCCAGGTGTGGCTAATGGACAAGCTGAAGGTAGTGGACTCTTGCCCTGCATACTCAGCTCGAGCATGGTTTTTCCACCAACAGCTAGTGGATTTCCCAAATGAAGAATGGTGGTGCCACTGGATGTGCAACAGGTCTGGTGCTGACATTGCTTGGTGTTGCCCTTGGCTTAATATGACTGAAATGAGCTACAACATGACTCGATAACCTGGCATACAGCTGATCGGCCTGACACACTGTGTATTCTACTTTCCATTCTAGTTCAAGCATCAGTTTGGACATGATCAAACTTGCCCAGAGGAAGGGGTAAAGTACCCGGTTTCATTCCCTATCCGAGGTTCACATTTGGCTAGGTACCTCACTGCTTGGAGGACGAGAGAGCTTCTGGCTCCTGCCTCTAGTTTCAGCTGCGCCCTTTCTGGCGAGTGCTTGATTCGGCTTGAGGATGAGTGTCACGACCCAAACTCGCCATTATAGGTTTAACGTCGTAACCGGCTAGTAATCCATGATTACCGAAGGCCTATTTTACAATGATGACAATAATACAATATAAAGGGGCTGGCGGAGTTAGTCAATAATAACATACATCATCCAATGAGCTGTGAGGACCTGAATGAAAATAAATTTTCATATACATAGTTATATACACAAACACTTATGTCCATAAAACACATATATACAAGACAAAACACAGTGTAGGGAATTAAATCCCATTATCGAAAACAATATTAACAAAAGTTATAAAACATTCATTTCACTTGAACAATATCACGGGGTGAATTTGAACCACCCAAAAAGCCTTAACACATGTTGGTTTGGAACCTCACGGTGAGGCACAATAGCTTGCTTGACAAAACAATGGTTTGAGTCGACGCCACTAACTTTGATCCGATACTCGATCACCTACATATATATAATAAACAGTGAGCTAGAGCCCAGTGAATAATATATGTGTAAATAGGTTAAGAATGATGTCCTTATGGTCTTTGAAACAATCGATTTCAATCAATATCTTTGTCAATCAATCATTCAATCATTCGATTCAATCAATCACTTTCAATCATGTTCGTATTTATATAGGTCATACATGATACATCCAATAGCAACAATACAATACAATAGGTCTTAAAGACCGAACAATCAATTGATGGCCATCATACAACAACAATAGTTCCAAGATTTGGAACTGACAGAGATCTCTATAACAATAACGATAACAATATTAATAACAATAGCAATATGCTATGGATGCCACGAATACAGTTCAGAAAATAGGATCATCATTCAATCGATAAAAAATGTCATTTTAGAAAACAATATAATTCATCAATTAGAAAATAAATATAGTTGAACATATCTTTACAACAGTGTTACTCACAGTGGGCTCCTTGGTACACGTACTAATGGTTCGGCGTCCAACTTAAACAAATAAAGTCAAGTACAACACAATTACAATCACACTCTTACAATTCAATTCAATTCAATCGTTCGATCTATATTCATTTTCTCTCATTTGATTCTAATTTTTCATTCAGTTATTCCTATTTATTTTTCTTCCATTCCTTTTAAATATGGATGACTAGTATTAGGAATAAATTAGATTATTAACCTCCAATTAAAATATGTTTAGCTATGTATTAACCAAACTAATTAAATATAAATAATCTAATCATATACCAACCCTTATTAAGTTCACTAATTACACAATCAAACTTAAATTAGGCTCATACACATTAAGTTACAATTATTCAGTCATGTTTAAATTACTGAATCAAAAACTCATAAATATGTACATTTTGCAATTTCAACTCCATTTTCAAGCAAATCAAGGCCCAAATAATTAATCTTTACATTTATTTCCCTAATCTTAAGCCTAACTCAATTTCAATTGAATTGAATTAATTCTCAATTAAGACTTAATTTGACTACATCTAATTTTACAAACCTAAATCAGATTTTTAATTGAATTCTTATAAGGCTCTAGATATCAAATTAAACTCATTCTTCCATTTTTGAAACTTAATTTCATGAAACATTCATTTTCTTGAACTCAAGCTCTAATTCATGCTTAATCTCTCCTTAAACTCCATGAATCATGGTTAAAAACAAGTTTAGAACCCAAGTTCTCTTAAGAATATGCCATGCATGTAAAGATTAGGAGTTCATTTGAATAATTCTACCATTTTCTAACATGCATGTCCTAAGCTCTTAATTACATGAGCAAATCTTCTAATTAATTATAAATTCAACTCAAGTAAGCTTATGTTCTTCCTATTTGAACTTAGTTTCTATGAATTAACAATGTATCATTTCAATTTCATGAATTAGGAGGTGGAAATTACCTTAGTTTGATGATTTAATGCAATATGAATCAAGTCCCTTCTTTCTTCTTCCTTCAATTCGTCTTTGAGCTCAAACTCTCAAGATGACTATTTCTTTTCTCACACACTCTCTCTCTCTCTCTCTCTCTTCGTGGGTCTTGTTTGGTGTGTTAGATGAGACTCAATATAAGCAACCAAGTACTTTCTCTCTTACTATGTTTGTTGATTAAAAAAATGAGTAGTATTCTAAATTATTATTATCATTAATTAATTTTAAACTATTAAATCATTCTAATTAAGTTAAATAAAAATCAAATCTACGCAAATTAAATTAATCCTCATCATAATAAAATCTCAATTATACTTAATTTAATTTAATTATATTAGTGTGAGCGAATAAGACTCTAATTCCTATCAAATTATTTAATTATAACTTGTTAAAATTAGCGAATCAGACAGGTTTAAATTTCATTCTAACTTATCTATTCAAACAATACAAGTCAATAAATCTCATAACAATCAATAACATTTAATCACATAATTAACATGTAGAAACATAATTAATAGTTCCAATTAAGGTTCAATTCAATCACAAACACTTTCAGTAAACTAAATCAATTTTCAATTAAATTTCTCAAATGGCTCTAAAAATTCCCATAAGCCCATCCATGTACTCAATTTCAAATTGTGCACCCAATAAGATTGTCGATTTTAGTTTCAAAGTTATAACCTTAATAGGTAATTTTCCAATTTGGATAGATATGCACTAATTAAATTACTAGGCACTTAGTTCAATTAGAATTAATACATAATTAATTAAATAAAATCACGATTAGCAAGTCTGGGTCGTCACAATGAGGCACAAATCGGGTCCACTTTGGCATCAGAAGCTTTCACAAGCACAAGTGGGGGACGCAGGAACACCTGACTCATCTATGTCCCTCGTTTATTGCTTTGACCTTACTTTTCAAGTTTTATAAATGTAATAAAAGCAACTTTGATTTGTATCAAAAACTTTGTATTGAAATTAATGAAATTAAAGTTGTGAGTACTGAAAATTTTCCTTTTGGTCCAAAAATGGTCTAAGTTGTAAAAGGCAAATTTTGAACAAAAATCAACTTTTATAAAAAACTTTTCAAAACCATTTTCGATAAGGATCACCACTTTTACAACCCCGAATCCAAAGATCTCAAATTCCCCCTTAACTGAATAACACTGCTTAGCACTGTAACCAGCTCTCAAAATAAAGATCACAACCGAACTCTCAGATAAAGAATAGACAAAGATGACCTGATCGGACACATGGACATGACAGTTGATTTGGAGGTGTTTACGGCCGAACTTCAGGATGAAGTTACCTACATATCCCGAAGATGGGAATCAGGCCTTACGTAGTTCGGTTTAGGTTCACTCGAGTATTAACTCTCTCTTTTTGCGCTCTAACTTTTGCCAAAGTCACCTTCTGGGTTTTCAACCTTGCGAGCTCAATTTTTCTTTATTTCTAATTTTTTGTGCTCTAACTTTTGCCTAGGTTGTCCTTCCAAGTTTTCAACCTAGCGAGCCTCTCAGGGATAGTATTTATTCAACTTGTCCATTTGATATGTTGGGAAAATTCTAGGCCATCTAAGTCCATAAGAATAACAGCTCCACCCGACCAGATAGTTTTGATGATGTAAGGACCAGTCTAATTGGGTCTAAACTTGCTCCTAGGGTCATGGATCAGAGCTCGGTTGTCTTTCAGCCCCAAATCCTCCTCTTTGAGATTGTGGGACTTAACTTTCTTATTGAAAGCCCTAGCAATCCTGCGTTGATAACCCTGAACATGGTACAATGCTTTTAGCCTTCTCTCATCAAACAACATCAGTTCTTTGAACCTGTTATGTTGCTAGTCCGCCTCTGCTACACTCAGCCATAACCCGTAGGGACAGAATTTCTATTTTGATTGGCAAAACAGCTTCTATCCCATAGACAAGAGAGTAAGGAGTTGCCCCTGTAGACGTTCAGATTGAAGTTCTATAACCCCAGAGTGCAAATGGCAGTTTATCTAGGCAGGCCCTGTAAGTCTCAACCATCTTCTGTAGAATATGCTTAATGTTCTTGTTAGTGGCCTCAACAGCTCCGTTGGTTTGTGGCCGATATGTAGATGACTTATGGAAAGTTACGTTGTATTTCTCCAACAAGTCGATCACTTCTTTCTTGAAATGGGAGCCATTATCTGAAATAATCTCGTTTGGGACTCCATAACAGCAAATGATGTTGTTTCGGATGAACTTAGCCACATGTGTTACTTTCAACACTGCATAAAACTGAGCTTTTACTCACTTCGTGCAATAATCAATTGCCACCAGAATGTATTCATGCCCATTTGACCCTTTCAGTGTGACTGTGCCGATGACATTGATTCCCCAGATTGAGAAAGGCCATGGTGAAATCATGTTGTACAGCTTCAACGGTGGGATATTCATGCGGTTAGCATGAATTTGGTATTTGTGGCATCACCGAACAAAACCGATACAATCCTCCTCCATAGTAGACCAGTAGTAACCTTGCCTAAGAATCTTTCGGGCTAACATTACTCCGTTCATGTGCGCTTCGTACTCTCCCCATGGATGGCCTTCATCAGGCGCTTTGATTCCTCTGCTTTGATACACAGCTTGTGCATTCCCAAATGACCTCTCTTGTACAGTTTACCTCCGCAGATGATAAATTGAACGGCCATCCGCCATATTGCCCTCTTGTCTTTGGCATTTGCCCCTGGTGGATAAACCTCATTTTCCAAGAAGTTTCAAATATCATAGAACCAAGGGTTTTGATCTTGTGCTTCATCTATTGCGGCGATAGTCTCGTGGGCCGACGTATACCTCTGCGCAATGATGATTGGACGCATTCGGACTCCAAGTGGGATGTCTATTATGGATGATAGAATTGATAAGGCGTTAGTGAACCTGTTGTTCTCTCTTAGTAGATGCGTGAAAGTCAGCTTTTCAAACCTAGGAATCAGAATATCCAAGGTCTGGTGATAGATCTTCATTTTTTCTTCTTTGGCCTTCTAGTCTCTATTTGCGTGAGACACAACTAGGTTCGAGTCCCCGATTACGTCTAACTTTTTTGCCCCTAGTTCCAGGGCGGCTTGTAAGAATCTAAATATTTTGGACAACTAATTAGTTTGTTAATAACAATATTAAGTTAATTAATAGTGATTATTAAATTATCAAATTATAGTATTAATAACATCATGACCAATACTAATGTTAAATTCCTTTAAATAAAATTATTTATCTTCCTATGAAAAAAAATAAAAAAATAAATAAAAATAAAATTCTGTAACTAATGCAGTTGTGAAAACTAAATGGATTAAATTAATAGTAAATAAGCTAGTTAGAGTTTAGTAGAAAGAAAACCATCCAGTTAATAATAATAATAATAATAATAATATAAAAAAGGTTATATATATACTAATATTGTATTGGCATCAATTTCAATTCAATTCAAAAAAAAAAAAAGGGTCAAATTGCAAAAAAAGTAGCTGACTGCCACTTCTTTTTCCCTAGGTTGCTCTGCTGCATGCAAGGCATGCTTGTTTTCTCAATTTCACACTCAATATCCCTAGAGAAGTAAGCATGGAATAGGATGGCAATTCCAAGTAAATAGAATTTTTTTTTGGCTAAAGAAAGGAAATAATAAAATAAAACAAAAAGTTGCTCCCATATTCCCTACATAAGGAACCTCACCATCAGCCATAATACATACACACGGTTGTGAAAGAAAAGAAAGAGTGGAGAGAAAGAGGAAGAGAAAGCAAGGGGGAAATGAAAGAAGAGGGAGAGAAAGGCTCAACACTTGGGATTTTTTTTTACTTCATTGAGGTAAAAATACTCAACCCCTATCCTCCCTTAAAGGTTTTTCTTAACTAAATCTATACATTAAAATATGCAAGAGTGTGTATTGATAATACACCAATGCTCAATACATGTTACATTTGGATAGAATGATAATCTTATGATTATGTGATTTCTGTCCTTCTTACAAGTATGGATTAGGTGGTTTAGCTAATGATTTTGCTCTTTATGTGATCAAGTATTCTCCATTGTTGAATCAATCTTGCATACTTATGAATTTGTGTTTACTCTTCATAAATATTATTTTATGTTATCACTAATGAAAGTAAATATGAAGGATTAGAGTTTCACATGAGAATAATAGTAAGAAACATTTTTTTAGTCTTGCATGTGATTTACGGTGGATACAAAGTGTGTCTTTCGCAAATTAATGAACTTCCAGCAAAACAGATTTTTAGTCCGTTTTGAATAAACCCTAAACAAACTCATGAGAATACTTTCATAAAATCTGAAACTACTAGAGTTAGTTTAACATGTTTTCATGTTGTTAGAATGTTGAAGAAAATTATTTGACAATGTTCATCGCCTGAATATATTTTTAACTTCATTGCTGTTTGGAGACAACAGCAATGCTGACTTTACCAGGTCACTGTTTATTCCACAGAATGCATTTTCAAGTGATTCAAATCGGCAAAGTTATATTTTTAAGTTACCTTTCAAAATCCATTGGTTTCATAATTTTTTATTATGTATTGAGAGAGAAATGCCAATTTTTCCAAAATGTGACAGAATCTGTCCAGTTTTCTTATAAAAATTATTTGGCCATCTTCGACTGGTTTTCAGCCTTCACACTATTCTGGAAATATGTTCTAAACTCAAAAATTTAGCAAACCATTCTGACCATGTCTCTTTTCAACACCGTTTGAGGCCCCTTTTTATTTTTCAAACACAGAACACCTGTGCTGGAGGTTAATGTAATTCACTGTCCCAGAAAACCAGTTTTCTTCCAAAATTTTTTTCTCCATTTTAAAATCATTTTTAGCCCTGGTATTCTTCTCAAAATATTTTCCTAACTCGATGAACTAGCACCATTTAAAATATTATAATGGTTGAACTTCGTTTGGTATGGGTTTCATATTTTTTTTATCCGACCATACAGTGCTGAAAGAAGAAGTGTGTTAATTCTTAAGAAATTTTGTGATAATTTCTAAGACATTCTATCACATTTATTTTGGTTGCCATATATGATTGTGTTGTGCTATATAAACATTATATCACTGTGGTTATCAAGCTAAAACTCATACATGCATAAAAAAGAAAAAATGTGAATTCGACGAAGTAAAAAAACACGAAATTGAACCGATGGTACATTAAAAATTTAAAAGTGATGGGGTGAGCCCGGTTTAGAAGCTTGTGCCAGTGAGTTGCAAACCCTAACATGGCACGGGAAGGTATTTCAGCTTTTATTGGTGTAGGCGATATAAGGTTGGTGGTGCTGGTGTCACAACATGGACTGTTCCCTTGGGGCAGACCGTGACGTCACGACTCGGGTACGTAACCCTGGTGCATAGGCATCATTGGTAGTTACAACAAGTAATATTTGAATATTTGACTAAGAGGGAGTCAGAATTGCCCATGGCCATTGCTTAGCGGTTGAGTGGAAATAGTGCTCTGCGGAGAGTTACTTAAATTTATCTGATAAACTAAATCCATGAGAATTTAAAAAGAAAAGTGTGCATTTTCCTTATGATGAATTACTATTTTCATTTGCCATTTTTTTTATTTATTCATTTATCTATTGTTATTATTTTAATTGTTGGCATTCATGTTATGCTTATTAAATGCTACCTGTTATTTTGTTACCATGCATTATTCATTAATTATGAGTATTATTATCAGGGTGGGTATTTTCGGGTTGTAGTATATTATTGAGCTTGTCGCTTATTGGCATTGTCATTGCCCTAGCGTTTTATGCCAGGTACCGAAGAAAATGAAGGAAACACCGATGCCTTGCAAGGTGACATTCAGCCTTGGTTAGCTTGAAGAATCCCTAAGTTCCACGAACCATTTCCTAAGTTTCCTAGTTTCTCTAGTTTCTTTTTATATTTGTGTACTACGACAAAGTTTTAAGTTTGATTGGAGTTGTAATTTAAAAACTTTTAGTTTTCGTGTTGTTAATTAATGGATGATGGTAAATTTGATGGCAACATTGATAAGGATTCTTAATTAAGAAAATTGATTTTAAGTTTTAAACCCTATTATGATGTCCTCAAATTTTGGGGCGTCACACGACTTCTAAACCAGCAATACACGCCTCGTATTCTACCACTGTATTCTCTTCCACGAGTCTCTTAATCCGCATTTTCTTGCTCAAATAATAGATGGCTTTCTCCACCCTATCCTCAGATTCCTGAGAAAGCATGCATCCCATTATTCTGTCCGTTATTGGCAGATACAGAATCAAAGGCTTCCTCGGCTCTAATGGCGACAACACAGGTGGATTCTGAAGGTACTGCTTGATCTACTCAAAAGTGAATTGACACCGATCATCCCATCGAAACTTCTTTCCTTTCTTCAGGAGACCAAATAGTGGTTTACAAGTTAAGGTTAATTTAGAAATAAACCATCTTATGAATTGCACTTTACCTAGAAAGCCTCGCACCTCCTTTTCAATCCTTGGTGGTGGCATTTCTAGGATGGCCTTGATTTTGGAAGGATCTATCTCGATACCCCTCTATGTGATCAAGAAACCCAGTATTTTCCCTGCTGTTACGTCGAAAGTACACTTCTATGGATTCAACCTCAGTCTGTATTCTTTGATTCGCTGAAAGAATTTCTTCAAGGCGGTGTAGTGGTCCTCTCTTTCTTTGGACTTGACAATGATGTCGTCCACGTGCACCTCGACCTCTTTGTGGATTATACCATGCAAAATTGTGGTTGCAGCCTTTTGATAGGTAGCCTTGGCATTTTTCAGCCCAAATGGCATCACTTTGTAGCAGTAGGTTCCCCACGGCATAGTGAAAGCAGTTTTCTCTCTGTCTTCGGGTGCCATCAAAATCTGGTTATACCCGGAAAACTCGTCCATGAAGAAGAGCAACGCATGACCTGCGGTGAAATCTACCAACTCGTTGATGTGCGGTAAGGGAAATTCATCCTTCGGACTAGCTTTATTCAGATCTCTGAAATCCACACACATTCGAATTCTGCCATCTTTTTTCGGCATTGAGATGATGTTGGCCAACCAAGTGGGATACTCAGATACTAGCAAAAACCCTGCGTTAATCTCCTTGGTGACCTCTTCCTTAATCTTCAAAGCCCAATCCGGGTGTATTCTTCGCAACTTCTGTTTGACGAGTCAGGCCTCGGGGTCGAGAGGGATCCGGTGCTATACAATCTCAGGATCGATTCGAGGCATGTCTTCGTAAGATCACGCAAAAATATCTTTGAAATCTTTTAATAAAGCGACTAAGCGTTCCCGCTCTTCCAAAGACAACGTGGACCCAATCTGGATCAGATACGGATCCTTTTCAGTATCCATATTAAAAACAATGATTTCATCAACAAGGGTTTTGCAAACCTCTCCTCCTCTCGATTAATCAAAATTTTCAAAACCAGAGGAATTCTTTCCTCTTCATTTTCATTAAAATTTTGAAAATCATGATCAATGCAATAAACAAGCGGCATAGAGAAATACTTAGAATCTGTAGTGGCATTCTCATTCATCAAGTCTAATTTATCCAGCTCTTTGGTTATAACCGACTCAAAAGCAAAAGAAAAAGACGACCTGGACAAGACCTTGGCATCTGGGTTATCACCCTTAGGAATACTGGACTTAAACTCAAAAGTGTCAGAATCTGATTCCGACTCCACAAACTCTATGGAATCAGATTCTGGCTCACTACTCGACTCAGAACTACTAGACAGGTAGCCCTCATCTAGTTACCAAACGAGAAATGGTGCGTCAGATACATCCAAAATGCTGCTAGAAGGGTTCACACCCGGTTGGTTCCCGATCATGGAAATGGTCAGGTTATCCCCCAAGCTCTCTAAGTCGATCAGAGGATCCAAAAGGAGACATGCCAATGCTGTCCCCACTTCAAGTCTGTTGTTGTCCGGGTCACTTTTTATGCTCCGCTTAACTTCAGTAATCAGTTCAACCATTTCCTTTGTATCACTGTCTTGCAGTTGCAAGTCAAAAAAGTTTTCAAAGCCGGGAACACGCTATTTCTCCGAATTAAACCAGTGTTCGGGGAAACCGCAAAATGGGAAGTCTTCTCATTCTCGGACAAAATGACCATTCAGGGTTCCACGGATTGGTCTGTACACAAGTTCATAGTGCTTCCCGGTCTGCTTAGCTCTGGCTCTGCCTGCCATCTCTTTTCCTTTTCTAACCCAATCCTCTTTGGTAGGAGTATAGCCAAGACTAAAGACATGCGGGTTATGTGGCACATCAGCCAATACTGTAACGCCCTTACAGCCACTTTTTCCCAAACCCATTCCTGGTATATGTTAGAGCTTGTTCATGAAATAGATTGATTGGGTGCTGACATACAAGCCCTCATCAGCTGCCAAGATGGTTTGTACTATTCGGGTCTCAGTTAAAGTGAACTTGGAAAGGAAAACATCCTTCTCACCATGAACAATTTCCAGCACAGGTGTAGTTACCTTTGGCAGAGGATGTATCGATGAATTCCTGAACACAATAGCCACCCCCTTCCCGTGGGGGCATTTTAGCATTTGGTGGAAGGTAGAGGAGACAACTTTCACTTGGTGTAACCAAGGCCTCCCCAACAGTAGATTGCATGTGGCTGGCACATCCATGACATGAAACTCAATCTCCTATTGAGCTGGGCCCACTTGAACTCTGATCTGTACTGTGCCCATTACCTCTCTGCTTGTATTGTCATATGCCCAAATCACCTGGGCTGTAGGCACGAAATTTGCTGGTTTCAGGCCAATGGCATATGTTGTACGAGATGGACAGACATTGATAGCTGACCCTATATCGACCAATAGCACTGGCACCCATTTTTCTCTACACTCAACTGATATGTACAAAGATCTGTTGTGTGCTGAGCCTGCTGACGGCAGCTCCTTGTCTGAGAAAGTTAAAGTTGGCGCAGCGACTCCCGAGAAGACTAATCCAACTAGTTGTTCAGGAGTTGTGTCAATGAACAGTTTGGCTTTATCCATTGCTGATAGTATAGCTTTTCGATGCACGCGAAAAGCCATGAGTAGACCCTAGATTGAAATATTAGCCTGAATCTTCTTCAGCTGTTTTAGCACTGCTTCTTCTTCCAACTATTTTCCTTTTATTTCTCTACCTTTTTATCCTTTTCGGAGGTTTCAGCTTGGTTTAAGTGTGGGGGTTGAAAATATCGACCACTCCTCGTCATATGGTCAATCTCCTCAGAGTACCAGGTATTGTTTGGCAAGTTTGCACCCCAATCCTCGTCGGTGTGAGCCAAACGCAGATCATCATCTTCCTACCATGCACCTTCGGTAGCCAACAAACAGTTGTCCGGCTCCGTTCTGATCATTCCCTCAGATATATCCCTCGTAGGGTGTTGGGCTTTTCGAACTTCCTGTTTGTTTTGATCCATTTCTTGCACAAACCGCTTCAACGCGGCTTCCTACTCTGTATCCACGGTACTCACGGCGTCTAATTCTTGAGCTAAATTCTTGATACCGGTGCTCTCCAACAATTTCCCCTTATACTCGGCTATTCCGGCCACTACAGTTATTCTTGCTCCTTTTTCTTCAGGTTTTGGTTAAGTTTCTTCATCTCAGTCGAGTTCATCACTAAGCCACCTAGAGTTGTTTGTCGACCCATTCAGATCAAACTAGTCAATCTGCACGTCTCCCTGATCTTGTTCATTGTAGAATTGCAGATTGTCTAAGTCTTCCTCTAACTCTGTTGGATCATCCAGACCTTGACTTAGAACATCCTCTCTAACCACACTAACCTCCACTGTTGTCGGCAATACCATTTCAGGCTTGGCTTGATCAACTAACACAATATAGCAGCACATATCATATTCCCTCTCAGTCAAGTCTTCAGAGTACTCAGGCAGTGGACCCACACTTTCCTCTAAGGCCAACCTTCCTTCTTCTGCCACTGTCACCACCATGGGTTCAGGCTGAGATGTGGACACGTCCATCATGCACAAGTTTGTGCTTTTAGGAATGAACATAGGCATTTTGGGTAGGTGAGAAAGGGTAATATATACGCTTGGGTCATATGGGATGGCCAATGTATGTATTAGGTTTAAGTTCCGAGGTGGGGGAACTTGGTTGTGGGTTGGAAGGGGGTTGGTGCTTATATTTGGCTTTTGGGGTGGTGCTATCACCTTATTATCGATGAGATCTTGAATCTCATGACGTAGCCTGTAGCATTGGTCGATGTTGTGACCGTGCTGCTGGTGAAACGCACAGTATTTGGTCGGGTTGTGTTTCTGTGGAAAAGGATCGGGTAGTGGGCATTATTCTAACGGCTTAAGATGCTGCTTTTTGGCCCTGTTTGGTAGAACTGTGAGAAAGTGATTATAACTTATATCTTAACAGCTTATAGCTTATAACTGTGAACACAAGCTGATTTTTGACTTACAAATTAAGCTTCTCCTCCCCCACTCAAAGAATAAGTTGATTTTTGACTTACAAAAAGCTATAAGCTGTATTGTTAAGCTGAACCAAACATATCAAAATAACTTAAATTAAGCTAAAAGTTGAAATAAGCTAGAAATAAGCTCTACCAAACAGGGCCTTTGATAAGTACCCTCAGGGCTTGGGATAAAGGCATATAAAGCGGGGTAAAGACCCTTTGGGTTTGAGTTTGGTTATTTGACGATTGTGGATTTGTACTGGCGAAAGGGTTGGCGGTCTTGACTATAATGGTGACTATGTTTACATTAGATGGCCGTGCAATTATGCTTTCACTCGTTGTTGCATTGGAACTGCGTGTAAAAGGCCTCTTGACCTGCTCATTCTCATTGGTGATCAACCCCTATTTCATTGCATCTTCAATTTGAACCCCTATCTCATGGAGCTCAGCGAATGTGGACAGCGGCAAGACAGTCATCTTCTGCAATAATTTCCCTTGCAGATTATGGACCATCATCCGGATTTGATCCTTCTCGGATAGCCTGGTAGTCATCATCGAAGCTTTGGTCCTCCATCTCGTTACAAAGTCCGAGAAGCCCTCATTTGGCTCCTGACGAGTTGCTTCAAGATCACGGGTTGTGACCTCGATCTTGGTGTTGTAGGAGTACTGTGCGATGAAAGCCTCAACCATTTCCTCCCAACTCCGTTTCACAGAGTCCTCCAGTTTTGCATACCAAATAGCCGTTATCCCTGACAAGGTGTGACTGAAAAGAGATAACTTTTGAAGTCTGGTGAGGCCCATTGGCCGTAGGATGTCTGAGAATAGCCGAAGATGGACCATGGGGTGTCTAGAGCCATCAAACCGATCTATATGTGGTAACTTAAACCGGTCTGGCAAAGTTACTGCAGAGTCGGCATATCCATCTTCGATGTCAGGGATTGAGTTCACGCCTTGTGCTCGCTTGAGAAGCTTATCTAGCTTGTTGACCTTTAGTACAATCAGGTCTACTTCGAATTCAAACGGTGCCTCAGTTTGGTACACTGGTGCCTTGGAGGCTTACGGTGGGATGGAGTCTACTGGATTGCCCACATTCTCTTGGACATTAGCAGTAATTCCGGGTGCTGGGATACCAACCGAAGGTGCATGGGAAGCAAAAGCCATTGTCAGCTGTGGTTGCTGTTGCTACAACCTATTTATCACCTTAGCTTGATTGGCTGTAACTTCAGCTTGGCGAGCAACATCTTGCTGCATGGTTTCAATGGTTTGCTGGAGAAGACGAAACAAGTCTTTCATGCTAACCGGGGGATGTTGAGCCATCGGAACTGGCAAATAATCTTTTACTGGAGTGGAAGTAGAAGACTGAGCCTGATTGGGCGCATGTGAAGTAAAAGGTGACTGCCGGACTGGCGAATTATGCCTAACCCTCCTCCGTCTCGTAATCGGTGGGAGTGAAGCAAACACAGGCTGTCCCCTAACAAGATCCCCGGATCTGTAAAGTCTCTTTACACTGGTCCAGAGTGCTTGAGGGGTAATAGAACTGTCCAAAACAATTGTGATAAACTACCTTGCAAAAGAAATAAAGCAAAAGGAAAAAAAAAATCAGAAACTGCACAACACTTCAGCTCAGATGTGAACAACACATAGTTGTAATTAAAAGCTGTAGAACCATACTCAACATTGACTTCTGCCTCCAAATCTGATACCCAAACTTGCAACTGATATGCACGTTCTTGTATAGTTTCACTCTAAAAGCATATAACAGTTAAGTGAGAACCAAAATACCCCTATGAGGGGGTAGGGTTACCCTATCCTAGTTTTGTCAGGAACTAGGGTTCACTATTCAAACAAAAGTGTTTCACACAATCCTATATTCGAGTAAGCAACCTGTTCTAGTTTGGAACAATTTCTACAACTTTCGATATGCAACTAGGCCGAATGCTCAAAAAGGGTACCTCAGCAAGACTACCTAATATACCTCTCACACCTAACACCAAGAAGTGAAAGGAGGATCAAACGGTACAGTGGTATTCCAGATCCTAGGATTGTGTTCTCATCGTGGCAGAGCTCGCGATCGGTCAGACTTTTGGCAAGCTTTTCCAAGTGAGCCTCCAGCAAACCCTCCAGCAATAGCAGATGGCAAACACAGTGACCTAAGCGCACCAATGCAAATGCAAATGCAAATGCAAATGCAAATGCAAAGAAACACATAAGTGTAGATAAAATGTCATATCATGAATTCGAGTCAAGTTCTCTAAATCCCCAGCAAAGTCGCCAGAAACTATAGCTGGACTTTTTCGCGCCCCCTTTCGGAGGTTTGAAAGAAAGCCCTACAATTCGGACTCCCGCGGTTCTGAATGTAATCTCACAAGTGCAATATGAAATTGATAAACATCAAAGAGTCCAAATCCGGCAAATCTTTTTGGAAAATCGATTTTGAATCAAAAATACCAAAAATGGACTGCTTTGCCAGATACAAAGTCGCCACCTAAATATTTTATTTTTGAAAAAATTTAAGAAACCCATGACTCATGCCAAAGGCCATGTGTCAGTCATCACCAAAGTTGCCTCGGCTTGGGAACTTAGGTACGAGAAGGGAAGGTTATGAATTGAGCACCCCCGCTCGCCCGATCAAAAATCGGCCTCTACTAATCATGATATGATTTTTATCAACATTATATGCTCTTGTTAGGCTAGCATTACTATGTGATGTACACAAGCAAGTATAGATTAGTTTGCCTGAATTGGAACAATTAAATTTCATGTTTGTTTTGCGAAAAATGTTTGATTTGCCACCTTAAGTGGGCTTAAAGTTTGTGAATTTTCCACTACACATAGTGGGCTTAAAATGTACATTCGTTGAATCGTTCCAATTCAAACAACAAGCCTTCATCCACAGGCACTCAAACAGTTTAACACTTAAGTACTTAGCCTCATGGCAAGCATGCTAGACATGGCAATCACTCACACTCATGCAAGTATGCTAAAGCACTAAAAACTCACCTAGTACTCCATGCCAAAAGAAAACAAAAGAGTTAGAAAAAATGCATGATTCCTAACTATGCCAAATGTCTAATGCAACACATACGATATGCAATTACTAGAGTCGGCTACTAATGTGGCATATGTTCAAGACATGCGGTCTAAGCACGTATTCGAAGAAGTATTGAAATGATAATGCAGTTTGAATGATGCGCCGAGTCTCGGTGCATGCAATACAAAATGAATGGATACAAGCATAAGGTATGCTAATTGAAACATGTCCCTAATCTAACCATCAAAAGCAGTTAAATAAAAGGGAGACATGGGGTTGGAAGACATACACATTATTACATTACGTTCTCACAAAGGAGAGTCCGAATGAATAAAAGCTAACTAGCAAAAGCTAATTAAACTAATTAAGCTAAGCTATGCTATGCTAATTATTACAAAACTTGAAGGAATAATTAACTAACTATTTAAGCTAATTAATTAAGAATTTAACTAGGCTAAACTAATTAAATATTACAACACAAACTAATTTAATTAATCTAAACTAATTAGCTACAACTAATTAAGCTAATTTAAATATTACAAGATAAACTAATTAGCTACAACTAATTAATTTACAACAAACGCATAATTAAATGCTAATTTAAACTAATTAACTAGCTAGCTAGTCTTGGGAAGTGAGGGAGGCCCATGCATGCTCGGTTTCTACCCGAAAAACATCCATTGTTTGCCCTCGAAAGCCTCTGTTTGCATAACTTTCGCATTGTTTCCTTCTCCAGATCAACTCTGCCATGCTTCACAAGCACACTGCCCAAAATTCACTGGTGGTCGGTAGGCTACAAGTGGTGGCCGGTTAGCCACCATTGAGGGGTTGCTGTCCAACATTGGTGGCCGACAGGCCACTGATGACATACCATTTTTTTACTGCAACAGAGAGTAAACAGGGCAAAAAGAGGGTATTCTCACAGGTTGTTTGTACTGTGTATCCCTCTTTATCATCAAGACATCTCAAATGAGTGATACACTTGGTCCTCAAACCATCAATCAAGCAATTTCATTGCATGATGGCTAAGGAACCAATTTGTACAAGTTCAATAAATGCACAAATAAGACTCAAGAAAGACCATCACCCTATCATGCATGATCAAGGGCAATGGAGACCTAAGAAACTTTGCACATTTTATCACTTTGAGTATGAAATGTCCCAATTTTCCTTGTGTTCAACTAACGTCCAATTGAACACATCAAAACACAACCAAATTCTTATCTTTGCTCATTTTTAGTTTCAACTTTACTCATTTTAAATTACCAACCATTCATTTAACCAATTAAGTCCATTGGTGGTAAGTCCTCTAAAGAGAAGGAAATGTCCAACAAGGGATAGTTTAAGTTAAGAGAGAGGTGTCATGTCGTTGGTAATGAACATTCAAAAGAGGATTAAACCATTAAGCAGTGAATCTCAATTTCAAGCTTAAGCTATCCTATGGTTGAAACAACCCTCAAAACAAATAAAAAGTGAAGAAGTGAGGGAGATTGCAGAGATTGTAAGTGCTAAAATGAAGTGAGAAAAGCACTAAAACTTAGCAATCAACTCAAAAAAGGGGTGTCTAATGGCCTAAAACACCAAGCTTATGAGGACTATTACACTAGAGGCATGCAAAACAAGACTCAAATGCAATAACCAATCAAAAACAGAGTTGAAACAGCCTAAAATAAAGCCTAAAACATACTGGAATTAAGCTACAAAAGGCTAGAAAATAAAGTTAACACATAGAGCTAACTAGGCTAGCAAACTAGACACAAAGAAAGGAGGCTAACCCCTCCAATTTTGGACTTCAAAACATGATTTTTGCCACTGAAAACACTCTGAAATTTAGTGTTCAAAAGCCCAAAAAAAGATAGTTTGAAGGTGGGAAATAATGGTGGAAAAGCCTTATAAGCAAGGAATAAAGAAGGGTGAGACACCCCCTAACCTTGAATGGCCTAAAACACCAATTTTAGCCCACAAAAATAGAGATTTTTACACTTAAAAACAGCCCAAAAACAGTTTGAGAAGATTGGAAAACAAGTGTACTAAAGCAAAGTAAAGAGGCAAATATTATGCCTTTTGAAGCAAAGCTCAATCTTAGGCACTAATCCAAGCCAAAACCAATTCCAATAGCTCCAAGAAGGCTTCAAGGAATCTCAGCTCAAAGATGATCAACTTTGGTCAAGGTAGGGTAGGCAAAAGTGTAGTGTAACTAAGCTTATATGCACAAATCCTCAAGGGAGAGAGAGAAATGTAAAGAGAGAGAGAGAGAGAGAGAGAAAGAGAGAGATTTTTGTTCCAAAATTGCTAACCCTCAAAAATAGGGGAGAAGACTCCATATATATAGAAAAAAATAAGCATTTGGCTGAGAAATATCCATTCATACACGTGTATGGCGATGGAGACAATTGTGGTAACAACTGGAACAGCTATCACCAAAATATCTGCAAAAAAGTCACTGGTGGCCGGCAGGCCACCAGTGATGTCCAACAGGCCACTTGGATGGCCAGCAACCTCAATTAGTGGCCAGCAGCCACCAGGGGTTGCAGGCTTGAAAGTTTTGGTCCAAAACAGGGCACAAAATGGATGGGGTTTGAAGGCTCAAAGACCGGGCATTCCGCCGAGGACTTCGGGCATCAAAACGAGCACAAATAGTCACAATCATCGAGTGCACGAGCGATGACGTCCAAGTCTTAGGGACAGTCAAAAATGGGGTGTCTACACAACCCTTCGTCCTCGTCTCTCTTCTTGTCTTTTTCCCTCTTGAATGCAACTTCATGGAAATGAGGTTGGGGTTTGGCCTCTAATTCCAGTATGGTTGGCTACTATTCATATTTCACTGATGAGGGGTTTTCTTATCGAGCATGATGCTTGGGTGCAAATCTCACAGTTGCGCGATGTAACTCTCGATTAATCTTGGCTTAGAAAATCTCAATATTTGTTGTTGTTTTGTTTATTCGACTAGATTAATCTCGATTAATCTTGGGTGCAAACAATGGATTACAAGTATGAGCATCATATATGTATATATATATAGAGAGAGAGGGCAGATCTGATAAAGAGAAAAGAGAGAAACACAGTAGAGGAGAGAGAGAGATAGAGAGGGAACGTTTGATATGAGATTGCGATGGCGACGGCGACGGCTACGGTGACGGCGAGACCGTAATGGCAATGGCGAGACCACAATGGATAAGGAGTTGCAAAACACAAAGAGAGAGTGGACGACGCTGCAAAACTAGAGATAAGAGAGAAGATAGAGAGAGACAAAGAACTTTTAACCTCAACGAAGAGAGAAAGAGAGAGAGAGAGAGAGAGACAATCTTATATATAGAGGGGTATTTTGGTCATAAAACATAATTTACTCTCTTCATGGCATGTGAATCTCACAGCTTGTTAATTTAGATGGAAAAGTTAACTATGCACTTTACTCCATCAACGATAAGGGGGTTATGTGATGATATTCGAACGTTAGGGAAGTAATTCGCACATGGCCTAAACCATAAAGGGGTAAAGTAAAGTTTGCCCTTTTAAATATATATCATTACTCATTTGTTTGTTAACGGAGCTAAATCATCTCCTATAAAAATATATATTTACTAACTAATAATAAAAATAAATAATAAATAACTTAATATCATAATATGTATATTGATTAAATGATAAATATGTTTTTAATAAAATTTAAGGTTTTGGGTTCAAAACCTATTTATGCTGTGTGTAATAATCAGCTTGCTTGGTTGTGTTTTTTCAAAAACACTTTTCAGAAAATTTTACTTTCTTGTTTTACATGTTTTTTTTGTTTTTACTAATTTTTTAAAATATTTTAAGCAATTTTTTACCCTGCAGTCCATGTTGTGATGGATATTAAAGGGAAGTTTGCATTTATACTGTATGATAGCTCGTCTAAGTCCATTTTCATTGCTGCTGTAAGTAAAACCTTGTGGTTTCTGATTTGTAATGTTTTTTATTGTCGTTATTGCATTTTTGCTCACATTTATATTTGATTTGCGAATGACTGAATTTTTTATGTTGTTATTTGATTTATGTTCTTTTAATGTAGGATGCTGGTGCAAGTGTCCCTTTCTTTTGGGGAACAGATTTGGAACATCGTTTGGTTCTCTCTGATGATGAAGAGGTTGTTAGGAAGGCTTGTGGGAAATCTTTTGCTCCATTTCCTAAAGGTACACAATTATTTGAATGATTAAACTCAATGCAATTATTTTAGTCATGTACGAATGTTTTATAAGCTTACTTGATGCGGTTTTGATGATTATAACTTATACATATACTTGGAAAAGTAGCTCCAAATAGTTAAAAGGTTCTACAATGAAGCCAAAATGCTAACATACACGCTTTATGTTTGCTAAACACATGCCCTTGTGCATCTCTGGTTTATTAACCATTTTTGTTTTGTTTTTTCTTTCTGTTGTGGCGTGTTGCTATATCGGGTCTTTTGCACTTAGGGTGTTTCTTTACATCCTCCGGTGGCTTGAAAAATTTTGAGTATCCCCTCAAGAAGTTGAAGCCAATACCATGGATTGACAGTTCAGGCCTGGTGTGTGGTGCCACTTTCATAGTAGAAGAGGAGCCTAAGAAGGAGACTGGGACGCCTACAGTTGGGAGTGCTGCCGAATTATGGTGAGTCTTCCCCTTTTGATTAATTAGTCACTTATATCACATGTTCCCTCTTATTTAGTATATTTTTGTGTCAGCAAGTAATGGCCCTTTTATGTTAATTAAGATGGCATATACAGTTAACCGTTTATACGAGGCGTAACAATAGGGTTGCTATACGGGGAGCAAATATTCCATAGAGCCCGTACTCCTTTCCACCAAGCTCCTTGTCTGTCCGATCAACTTGCGAACACAACGGCGGTGTGTGGCCGGAAAACTCCTCCGACGGTCAAGTTAACACACACTCAGAGAGAGAGAGAGAGAGAGAGAGAGAGAGTTTAGTGTTTAGGTTTTTCTCACCAAATGATGTTCCATCCCCAGCATGGGGGGCGCAGTTATGCTTATATACTTTCTGCGCTAACCTCTGCATCCATTCGCTTATTGACACGTGGAGCTACTCTCCTATCTGTCAGCACAAATCCAGCGAACACCACCTAACCAAACCGCCAGACAACATTAGCGGGAACTTGGAAGCCCAGCGAAATCATCCCGGCCTCCTTCGACCGAGCTACTTAACGAGTCCAACAGTGCCACTCGTCGAGCTCCATCACAACCGAGCTCGGTAGCATTCCAATACGGCCGAGCTCCAGATAGGTTAGGCCGGTCCGTGAGAGACCTTTCCGCTGAGCTACATGCGCGTACAATAAGCCTGGGTTGACAGACGATCATCTTGGCTGAATAGGCCCTGGACCTCAACCGAGCAAACCACTCCGGATCAGCCAACATTAGCTCGGCCCAAACACGCTCAGACCTCTTTTTAGGCCGGTCATTACCACGGCCCAAAGCCAGATTATGAAATCTTCCTCACAATTGCCCCTTAATTCTATCCGCATTTGCATGACCGGAATTACATTACAAGGCCGGGCTAGACTTTTTGCTCGGTGGTTCACTTTGTTCGGTCCAGAAACCTCAAAGTTAGCAAACAAAGTCAGCTTGTCAACTCACTTCTCGGCGAGTAAAATCAGCTAAGCAACTTGATTCTTGGCGAGTAAGATCAGCTCGGCAAGGAACTTCAAGGTCGGCGAGCAAGGTCCGCTCCGCGACTTGCTTCTAAGCGAGCAAGATCAACTCGGCAATGAACTCCAAGGTCGGCGGGCAAGGTCCGCTCTGCGACTTACTTCTTGGCGAGCAAGATTACCACGGCAAGGAACTCTAAGGTCGGCGAGCAAGGTCCACTCCGCGACTTGCTTCTTGGCGAGCAAGATCAGCTCGGCAAATAACTCCAAGGTCGGCGAGCAAAGTCAGCTCGGCGACTTGTTTCTTGGCGAGCAAGATCAGCTCGGCAACGAACTTAAAGGTCGGCAGGCAAGGTCTACTCCGCGACTTGCTTCTTAGTGAGCAAGATCAGCCCGGCAAGGAACTCCATGGTCGACGAGCAAGGTCTGCTCAGCGACTTACTTCTTGGCGAGCAAGATCAGCTCGGCAAGGAACTCCAAGGCTGGTAAGCAAAGTCAGTTCAGCAACTTTCTTCTTGGCTAGCAAGATCAGCTCAACAAAGAA
This sequence comes from Camellia lanceoleosa, assembly GCA_025200525.1. Taxonomy (NCBI): domain Eukaryota; kingdom Viridiplantae; phylum Streptophyta; class Magnoliopsida; order Ericales; family Theaceae; genus Camellia; species Camellia lanceoleosa. The sequence continues at coordinate 20,610,527 of CM045768.1, forward strand.
CTTAAAGGTCGGCGAGCAAGGTCAGCTCCGCGACTTTCTTCTTGGCGAGTAAGATCAGCTTGGCAAGGAACTCCAAGGTCGCGAGCAAGATTCACTCGGAGACTTGCTTCTTGGCGAGCAAGATCAGCTCGACAAAGAATTCCAAGGTCGGCGGGCAAGGTCCCCTCTACGACTTGCTTCTTGGCGAGCAAGATCAGCTCGGCAAGGAACTCCAAGGTCGGCGAGTAAGGTCAGCTCGGCGACTTGCTTTTTGGCAAGCAAGATCAGCTCGGCAAGGAACTCAAAGGTTAGCGGGCAAGGTCTACTCCGCGACTTGCTTCTTGGCGAGCAAGATCAACTCGGCAAGGAACTCCATGGTCGACGAGCAAGGTTTGCTCGACGACTTACTTCTTAGTGAGCAAGATCAGCTCGACAAGGAACTCCAAGGTTGGTGAGCAAAGTCAGCTCGGCGACTTTCTTCTTGGTGAGCAAGATCAGCTCGGCAAAGAACTCAAAGGTCGGTGAGCAAGGTCAGCTCGGCGACTTGCTTCTTGGCAAGCAAGATCAGCTCGGCAAGGAACTCAAAGGTCGGCGGGCAAGGTCTACTCCGCGACTTGCTTCTTGGCGAGCAAGATCAGCTCGGCAAGGAACTCCATGGTCGATGAGCAAGGTCTGCTCGGTGACTTACTTCTTGGCGAGCAAGATCAGCTCGGTAAGGAATTCCAAGGTTGGTGAGCAAAGTCAGCTCGGAGACTTTCTTCTTGGCGAGCAAGATCAGCTCGACAAGGAACTCAAAGGTCAGTGAGCAAGGTTAGCTCGGCAACTTTCTTCTTGGTGAGTAAGATCAGCTCGGCAAGGAACTCCAAGGTTGCGAGCAAGGTCCGCTCGGCGACTTGCTTTTTGGCGAGCAAGATCAACTCGGCAAGGAACTCTAACGTCGGCGGGCAAAGTCCCCTCCGCGACTTGCTTCTTGGCGAGTAAGATCAGCTCAGCAAGGAACTCCAAGGTCGGCGAGCAAGGTCAGCTCGGCAACTTGCTTCTTGGCGAGCAAGATCAGCTCGACAAGGAATTCAAAGGTTAGCGGGCAAGGTCAGCTCCGCGACTTTCTTCTTGGTGAGCAAGATCAGCTCGGCAAGGAACTCCAAGGTCGCGAGCAAGGTTCGCTCGGTGACTTGCTTCTTGGCGAGCAAAATCAGCTCAACAAGGAACTCAAAGGTCGGCGGGCAAGGTCCACTCCGCGACTTGCTTCGTGGCAAGCAAGATTAGCTCGACAAGGAGCTCCATGGTCGACGAGCAAGGTTTGCTCCGCGACTTGCTTCTTGGTGAGCAAGATCAGCTTGGCAAATAACTCCAAGGTCGGCGAGCAAGGTCAGCTCGGCGATTTGCTTCTTGGCGAGCAAGATCAGCTCGGCAAGGAACTCAAAGGTCGGCAAGCAAGGTCCACTTTGCGACTTGCTTCTTGGCGAGCAAGATCAGCTCGGCAAGGAACTCCAAGGTCAGCGAGCAAGGTCAGCTTGGCGACTTGCTTCTTGGCGAGCAAGATCAGCTCGACAAGGAACTCAAAGGTCGGCAGGCAAGGTCCACTCTGCGACTTGCTTCTTAGCGAGCAAGATCAGCTCGGCAAGGAACTCAAAGGTCGGCGGGCAAGGTCCACTCCGCGACTTGCTTCTTGGTGAGCAAGATCAGCTCGGCAAGGAACTCCATGGTCGACGAGCAAGGTCAGCTCGGTGACTTGCTTCTTGGCGAGCAAGATCAGCTCGGCAAGGAACTCCAAGGTCGTGAGCAAGGTCCACTCCGTGACTTGCGTCTTGGCGAGCAAGATTAGCTCGGCAAGGAACTCTAAGGTCGGCAAGCAAGGTCCGCTCCGCGAAATGCTTCTTTGTGAGCAAGATCAGCTCAGCAAGGAACTCAAAGGTCGGCGGGCAAGGTCCACTCCGCGACTTCCTTCTTGGCGAGTAAGATCAGCTCGGCAAGGAACTCCATGGTCGACGAGCAAGGTCCGTTCCGCGACTTGCTTCTTGGCGAGCAAGATCAGCTCGGCAAAGAATTCTAAAGTTGATTAAAACCATCAACAGACCTCTTGTCGAGTAAAATTCATCCGACAAGGAATTCCAGAGTTGATAAAATCATCAACAAACCTCTTGCCGAGCAAAATCCGTCCGGCAAGGAATTCCAAAGTTGATCAAAACCATCAACAAATCTCTTGCCGAGCAAAATTCGCCCTCCAAGGAATTTTGATCTTTCCGTCAAAATGATTGTTAGTTGCCCCTTGGACCGCACTAAATCTGCTTGGCGAGGCAAAAATACAACAATTCTCAAGATAATGGTCTACTTGTTTCATTGTGCCAATGGCGAAAAGGGTTACAAAAATAGAACTAAGAACAAAACTTTAGATTGGCAGAGTTCGATGTCCTGAAAATGGATCGGCCATTTACATTCCGCGAGTTTTATGCCCCTTTTCCTCGGCCTTCTTATAGACGTCTTCCAAAAACCGAACTCCTTATATCTCTTCCATGGTGGTTTGCATGGCTATCATCTTGTCCGACTGCGTGAACCTTTCACACTACTCTCTTATTTTCTACTCCTAGACTTGTCATCACGGTAGCTGCGGCTGCATTGTCTTCGACTCGGATGTGCTCGTTAATGTGTTGCATGAGCAATTCCATGGTTGACAGTTGATTCATTGTGAGCGAGTCTCTTAGTTGATGTCCACCTTGAAGACTGCGCTTATACTCAGTGATTGCAAGGTTGGTCGGGCAATCAAGGATCTCGTTGAAAGTCTCCCAATACTTAGTGTTATATGCCTTCAAAGAGTCGTCTGGCTCCATCTTTACTCTCAAGAGATGGTCAATTTCTTTGGGCATTTTAGCATTTGTCTTAAATCTGGTGAGAAATGCCTCTGCCAACTGTCGCTACCCCTCGATGCTCTCCTCTGGCAGCCTCTCGAACCATTTTAGGCCCAACTTGCCTAAACACGATGGAAAAACAAGGCACATGAGCATATTGTTTCGCCAGTGCCCAGCCATAACCTGTCGGAAGTGGCTTACGTGCATATATGGATCAGTTTTTCTGTCATAGAGCGTGAACTTTGGTTGGTGAAAGCCCGCTGGGAGAGGCGTGGTCTCTATTTCGAGAGAGGAGGGGGGAGGCGTTCAGCCTCGCCAAGTAGGTGTCCAAAGGAACTGGTACGGCCAAATGGGCCGGCAGCATCATAACCTCCTCACTATGGCGACCTCCGCAAGATAACAGCTGGAACGCCGGCACCTGTTTGGCTTCCCGTCGGCGAGCTTGCTCCTTCAGGACATCCCGCAGGTCCTCTAAACGGACGAAGTAAGAATATCCTAAAGTGGTCGCTGGACGTGAGGGATGATAGGTACTATCTTGCGCGCTAGACATCTCTGCAGGCGGGTCCAAGTCTCCACCCTTATAGCTTCTGGTGATAGAAAGGGAAGAAGTGCGCCGCTGGCTCTGGCTGCCTGAACGGCAGGGTTGGGTGCGCTCATTGTGGTCTCCCACTCTAGCAACACCCTTCCCTTGGACCTGGCGTTTGAGAGCTTCCATCTCTGCCGCCATTCTCTGGATGACGGTGTCTTGGTCCCTTAACTTATGCTCCAGACGTCGAGCATGCGATTCTCTTCGCCGCCGGTGTCCCTCTAGGCTCCGTGAGCGACCAAAACTTCTGGAGCGCTTATCCCGTGCATCTCTTGGAAGGCCTTCTGGGGAAGTTTCCAGGTCCGCCATGTTCTAAACGGCGGGGAGTCCGTCTCTCCATCTGGCTGATTCCGGGGTAACACCATCAATGGCAGACAACGATATTTCGTCGTTGTTCGCCATTAAAAGCGATCGGATGAGCTTGGAAGACAAGGTTCTGTCTGTTGAATCTTCCCACAGACGGCGCCAATTGTACGGGGAGCAAATATTCCGTAGAGCCCATACTCCTTTCCACCAAGTTCCTTGTCTGTCCGATCGACCTGCGAACACAACGGCGGTGAGCTACCCGGCGGTGTGTGGCTGGAAAACCCCTCCGACGGTCAAGTTAGCACACACTTAGATAGAGAGAGAGAGAGAGAGAGAGAGGAGAGTTGAGTGTTTAGGTTGTTCTCACCAAATGATGTTCCATCCCCAATATGGGAGGCGTAGTCATGTTTATATACTTTTTACACTCACCTCTGCATCCATTCGCTTATTAACACGTAGAGCTGCTCTCCTATCTGTCAGCACAAATCTAGCGAACACCACCTAACCAAACCACCAGACAACATTAGCGGGAACTCAGCAGCCCGGCGGAATCATCTCGGCCTCCTTTGACCGAGCTACTTAACGAGTCCAACAGTGCCACTCGTCGAGCTCTATCACAACCAAGCTTGGTAGCATTCTAGTACGGCCGAGCTCTAGACAGGTTAGGCCGATCTGTGAGAGACCTTTCTGCCCAGCTCCATCTACAATAAACCTGGGTTGACAAACGATTATCACAGCCAAATAGGCCCTGGACCTCAACCGAGCAAACCACTCTGGATCAGCCAACATTAGCTCGGCCCAAACATGCTCGGACCTCTTTTTAGCCCGTTCATTACCACGGCCCAAAGCCAGATTATGAAATTTCCCTCACAGTTGCCTTTTCAAAGAAAATCTGTTCATCTTGGTTGTTCTACATTTTTGGTCCAAGTGAACTGCTTATTATATGCTATATGGTAAAACCAACATTTCCACTACTACAAAATCATAATTAGATTACAGATTTTAGGTGTGATGTATATCATTTAATCACATGCTTTTTATTTTGTTAAAGTGTGATCTTTGAGAGTATGATTGTTAAGACTCATTTTTTATCACACTTTTTAACCGTCATTAAAAGATAATTACATCACATATTTTGACGGTGATAATAAACATTTAGATAACAGATTTTAAGTGTGGTTAATAATTAATAAAATCTGAGATTGAACTTAAATAATCCATAACTAACAATGAGATAAGATCACAGTTATATGTATTTCTCATCACGATTAGTGTGTGTGGTAAAAAAAGAGTTCGACCACAAAATATGACTATCAATCTCAACATATAAACTGTGATTAAAATCTAAACAAAACTAATATCTAAAATATAGTTAATATTATTTGTACAAAAAATTTATTTGAATCACAATATTGACCACATATGAATAGCTAATAACCTCATATATTTCATAAATGAAAGTTGAATGTTAGAAAAATATTTATAATAAAAGTTAAGGAATAAAATGTTTTTTACTGTAATTACACAATAAAAATCTAATTAAAAAATGAAAAAACTTAAGAAAACTCAAAGTTCTTGAATGTTTTGTCTTCTTTGACTACATTTTGTATCTCTCCAAGTAATTTCTGACCTGAATAAAAATAACACAAATTAATTCAAATGCCGTAGCATAGGAATAAACTTACTCATTTTTTCATTATTTAAAAACAAAAATAAAAAATTAATGGATATCACACTTGCAACTATCAAGCCAAGGCTTGAGAGATCTAGCCTATTTTTTTCATTTCAACCACAACAAGAAAGAAAATGCAATTGATAAAATTAATGATCTAGTTGTCCAAACACCTAAAAAAGGCCTCAAGGATATATGTAAAATGAGGTGCCTCAAAAATATTATCATGCATGCTCTTGCAATACTATAAAGAAGTCATTTTCACAAAGAAAGTACAGAGTATGCTCTCCAAATTCTTTGAAAATATATATGAAAATAACTTCATCCAGAGCTTTTCAGCGATTACATAAAAGAAAAGAAAAAAAAATTAATATGAATTCAACAATTACATAAAAACTAAAGGGTTGAAAATTTTGGTACCTGCCTTTGGTTATACTAATTCCCAATAACAGTTGAATGCAAAAGCTCTCACAACCTGAGAAGCATTAGCATTTTTAGAATACAAGAACTCTAACTACCTCCATATCCTAAGAAGAAATTTAGGGAACATTTAAAGTCAATTGTGAATCAAAGTTGCCAAGCCTTCAAATTTGCTAGCAAAATACAATGAATGTTTATGGAATCAAATGACTAAAACTTACATGTCATTCATTTCAGCATATCATATTGACAAATATCAGAATGAGAACTCTTTGGGACTAAACTAGTCATGTCTGTGATCATTAAGAATACAAATACTAATAAGCATAGTTCCATTGAAAAGCTTTCAGCTCACAGATAAATCCTACCAACTATGGTAATGAAATTGAACAAACACAAGTACATTATCCAATAAAAACAGTTAGTTAGAGTTTATAACTGCAAATGCTTGCCCCTTTTTTTTTTGGCCAGCCATAGAAAATAAGACTATAATTATGAACAAAAAACTGCATTAAAAACAAGCAGCTAAATACAAGCTAATGATTAATTGATAAATATATATAACCTATCACTCCATCATGATAATTCCATAGAAACCAAAAATACATGAAAAATTCCGACTATTAAACCTATGTTAAGTGGAATTTCACTTGCATTGTATCTTCTTTAATAGGGTTGCTTTTAAGTGAATTTCCATGATCTATTTGGGAAATGTAATATAGATATGTTTCTATGCATTGAAAATGCCAAGTGCTATGGAAACTTGAAGAATCCAACTTTAAACACTAAGCAAATACCAAAAAAGTATAGGCCCCACATCAACAAAAAAAAATATATGTATATATATAAATATAAATAAATTAAAAAAGAAAAGAAAAGAAAAGAAAAAAGAATAACCTGCCAAAAAGCACACCAACAATGTCTATTATACACTTCTCAATGCTTAGCGATCCAAAAAAAAAATTATTGAATACCAAATAAAGCACACCAATCAATGTTATGCAATCCATAAAATAAAAATAAAAATAAAAATATAAATTAAACACTGAACAATATACACCATTTAATGCTCTGTAATCCCAAAAAATAAAAATTAAAGTTAAACACAATCTAAACTAAGGACACATGCCTTTAGGCACTCCGAACATAGTCTAATCTTAATTAAAACCAACCACCCTTTCAAATCAACACATTATATTGCATACACTTTAAGCTAAATTTAGCTTTAACATCTGTGTGTGTTAATTTCCGACCATACTGTCAAACTAGTATTCAGCTGGAGAGCACCGGCAGAATAGATTAAGTCCGAACGACCTGTCACAGAAAGATTCATCCACCCGGGGCATTCCGACGATCAAATCAATAAAATATCTCTCAAAGATAGCAAAAGTGCTTAACTCACTAGACAGAGCATAAAAGACATACCTTAGACCCATGGGGGTGCCTCCCTTTTATAGCTAACACAATCCTAGTCCCAATAGAAGCCTAACTCTAATGGACTTAGGATTACTGCTAATCTTGGACTCCCAGTAGGATTAGGATAAACTCTCTAAGAGTCTTATCTTTATCCAAACTGAAGTCTTCTCTCATTCTAGGACTTTTGTCCCTTTAATCATGACTTCGGTTTAATTTCAACTTGTAAATTTAAAATTTTAACAAGTATTAAACATGACATCGGTTTAACTTCAACTTGTAAATTTAAATTTCAACAAGTGTTAAACACGTCATCGGTTTAACTTCAACTTGTAAATTTAAAATTTCAACAAGTGTTAAACATGGCCTCGGTTTAACTTCAACTTGTAAATTTAAATTTCAACAAGTGTTAAACACGTATTCGGTTTAACTTCAACTTGTAAATTTTTCTTAAATTTCAACAAGTGTTAAACCAACCTTAGCTTGTAAATTCCAACTCTCAAGCATCATTCTCCAGCCCTCTTTGGTATACTACTTCCAGTGTCATTGTGAGTCCTTTTGGACCTCCCTCAATTGGTCGTGTCGAAACAGAGTTCCTTCCCCTGAACATCCCGATGTTCTTTAGTGCAAGTTTCTTTTGTTCAACGTGTCTTCTGGGATTCTCCATGCCTAACCTCCTGCGAAGGCCGGTGAGAATGTCCCTTGGTCCCGCTATGCTGAGGGACTGCAGGAACTGTTTTCTGCCTCCCTTTCTGGGCACCTTTCTTGGCCGTTGGAATCGGCGTATCTTGTACAGGGAACGGTGACTGCATGACGTTGTTCTGCATCATGAAATTGATGACCGTTTGCAGGTCTGCCAATTTGTTTGCCATTCCTTTTATCTCATTGTCCCTCCACAGACATCTATCTTTCCATACCTAGAGGTCGTCCTCGTTATAATACCCGCTCCGGTCCGATTTCTTCGGTACGCCGCCCTCCTGGCCGACGTCCTTTCCTCCGTGATTTTTATCACGAGTCTCTTTGTTGCAGTTTTCTTCTTCGACGTCAAGGTCAATATGTTTCCCACTCTCGGTAGGGGTGTCATCCCCAACCTTCTCTTTCTGTCCGTCGTTGGCCATCTATTCTCTTTTCTTTCCCATAGACGGCGCCAAATTGTGTATGTCAATTTCCAACCACACTGCCAAACTAGTATTTAGCTGGAGAGCATCGGCAAAATAGATTAAGCCTGAACGACCTGTCACAGAAAGATAAGAATCCCGCGGTGGTTCATCCACCTGAGAGCACTCTGACAATCAAGTTAGTAAAATATCTCTCAAAGATAGCAAAAGTGCTAACTCACTAGACAGAACATAAAAGACATACCTTAGACCCATGGAGGTGCCTCCCTTTTATAGCCAACACAATCCTAGTCTCAATAGAAGCCTAGCTCTAATAGACTTAGGATTACTGCTAATCTTGGACTCCTAGTAAGATCAGGATAAACTCTCTAAAAGTCTTATCTTTACCCAAACTGAAGTCTTCTCTCATTCTAGGACTCTTGTTCTTTATCCTTGTAGACACCCCATTTTTGACCGACCTTAAGATTCAGACGTCACCAATTGAGTGCTTGGTGATGTTGCGTATTGTGCTCGTTCAGAAGTCTCAGAGTCGCGGCCGTGAGCCCTGTCTCCGGACTTCCGAACCCTCTTCTGTGCCTTGTCTCGGTTTGCGAACCAAACTCGATTTTCTCTGTTTCTTTTCCTAAGGGAAATGAGAGGTCCCGTAGACCATCTCTCAGTGGCCGTGGGCTACATTTTGTGGCTGTAGGCCATTTTGCCCATTTCGGAGCCCGGTTCCCGGTTTTCAGAGCCGTCAGGCCGTGTGCCTCAGTTCGAGACCGCCTAACTACCTCCGTTTGCTCCGGTTTTTGGCATGCATCTTATTTACTCCCTTTTGAGGGACACTATGGTCTGAGAGATCCACTTCGTGGTCGAACACCACTCCCGGTGCCTAACAGTCAGTTTTCGGGGCCTCGGACTGCGCGTTTCGGCCCCCGAACCTTCATTTTGCATCGATTTTCGTTCATTTTTGGCAGGGACCTCTGTTTCATCACCAGGAAAGCCGTAGAAGGGTGGAAGGCCAGCAATTGTTTCAGCAACCAGTTATATTCCTCCGGCGCCCTCCGACGCCCATTTTTCTCACCTCCAAGCCAATGTTGACCACCCTAGGGTCACTCTCTTCAATCCTAACCCCCATATTTGTGTTGTAGACACCTGGGAGGACACAAATATTATATGGCCAGCCATTAATTCTACTTGAACCTTTTGAACCCCTTTGAAAAGTGGCTTGTTCTCTCTCCTGTTTTACAGTTATCAGTTTTGAACCACAGGGTTATGTTAAGGGCACCTGGGAGGACACCTTTTTGTGATGGTCGGCTAGAAAATCTTTTTGACCATTTTGACCCTTGGCCGGCCGGCTATGGGGGGTGGCCGGCCGGCCACCTGCAACTCTGAAAGTTGGCCGGCCATGATCCTTGCAGTGTGTATATTACAGCTGTATATCTTTTTTCCCTCCAAAAGCTGTATCCGGAGGGAACTCTTTTGGAGGGAAAACTTGGAGTGATTTCCCTCCACTTTTTCCCTCCATTTCTCCCCCATTTTTGTCTACATAACAGAGCCTCCAGCTCTGTCTAGAGGGTTGGAAAATTTTCTTGGAGCTCATACATACATATCTCCCTCTATCTCTCTCATTTCCTTAAAAAAAAAAACACCAAGTCCTACACCTCATTTCTTCATCACCACCAAGCACCACCACCACTACTCCATTTCCAGCAACTTGGGGAGCTTTCCAGCAGCTAGGAGGCAGCATTTCTCAAGCCAAAAGTGAGCCAATGATTGGTCTTCAAGGGTAAATGTCAATTCTCTCTTTTTGAGCTTAATTTTGCAACATTTTTCTAGCCATTTTGCTTGCTGTTTTGAGCTCCGACCAAAACTGAAAATATCATTTTTTTGAGCTATATTCCATGTTTCATTAAGGTCTCATTGCAGTTTGAAGCTTATTTTTGGCACTTGCTTCATTATCCTCTTGAATGCCATTATCTTGCATGATATTTTTAGCCTATGTGTGATCTGTTTTGGAGCATGTCATAAACTGTAAATAGGCTTATTTTGAGCTCTTATTCAACATTGAAGAAGGGCTCAACACTGTTTGGGACCTCCATGTATCACTTGCCATTGTACCCCTCTTTGGTCCCTATTTTTGCATGTTTTGTTAGCTTATCTTTCTTTTGTTTTTAGGCCATGATCAGAGCTGAAAGTGGCCATATTTTGACCCCCTTGTCATGTTTCATTAAGGGTCTTTGGATGTTTGATGAATATTTTGTGTACTTCATGTTATAGCCCTCTAGTGGCCTTAATCTTGCATTGCATTTTGAGCATGTTTTTATACTGATTTGGGCTTGATAATATACTGTAAAATGCCATATTTTGGGACCCTCTTCAACATTGTTGAAGGTCCCTCACTTGTTTGAGACCCCCATATATCAGTTACTTCTTTGCCCCTTTGTTGGCCCATTTCTTGCATGAATTGTTTGCCATACTTGTATCTGTTTTTGGGGCTTTTCATCTACTGTAAAACATCATATCTTTGGCTCCTCTTCAATTTTGTAGAAGGCCCCTTTCCTATTTGGGGCCAGAAGCTGTGAGTTACTTCATCACCCCGCTTGCGGGCCCATTTTTGCATGCTAATTTAGTCCCACTTGTACTCACTGTTTGGCCATGATTTAAAATGAAAAAATGCTTATTTTGGGGCTTCCTTGCTTCTTCTTTTACACTTCGTGTACAAATTATGCATGCTTTGTATAGCTGTAAGCCATTTCATGTACCTAGTTTTGCATTTCGGGAGAGATTCCATGCATCAGGTGCGTTTTTGCCATGCTTCGGGGCTGTTTCGCATCTCATTTTGCTACTGAAATTTGCATGTTTGCATATCATATCCCATGTCTTGCCATGTCTTGTCAGAGTGGCATTTCGCGTTTTAGGCGTGTGCACGTGCACGTATCCCGAGTTGTCTCATTTTCATCATTATGGCCTCCTATGTGAGTGTGACTGAGGTCCACTTGTGTTGGTGTAAGTCCATATTGCATTGTGTATGCCATTTCATTTTATAGCATTGTGTATGCTATGATGTATGTTAGCGCATTGTGTATGCCATGTTACCTCGTGCATCGTGTATGCCATTCCATAACATTTTGCATGTTAGGATGTATCTTAGTTGCATTTCATGCATGTCATGCATATTGCATCGTGTTCAGGATAAGAGTTAGCACGGGCACGGGAAACGAGGTACGTTCCGTACTCCGAGTGACGGAACGTGTCTCAATTCCCCAGTCACCGACACTCCGAATTATCCATGATGGAGTTAGGTTTTGTTGTAGTGTTCATATGCATTCATTCTATATTGAGTTGTGCAATTCGGCTCCTCGGCCATCATGCATCGAGATACGTGATTGGTAGTACAAGGATCGAGACATGCATATATTTGTGAAAATACATTGTTATGCCCCTTTCTTGCTCTCTGTTGCAGCATATCAAGAATCAGCGGTCTTCCGAGGCTTGGCACGCTTTTCAAGAATCATTGCAAAACAGAGGCTAATTGGGGTATTCCAGTGGATTTCCGCGCAAAGCAGCCCAAACATGCATCATTCCATCATCCGGAGCAGAATCAAGGCAGTCCCTGGCTTGCATGCCAGTTTTATTATTTTCTTAGTTAATTTGTAAATTAATTAGGAATTTGTACATTATTTGGACTGTATTATTTGGACTGTACTATTCTTTCATTCGGGACTGTATATTTATTCGGACCCTCTGTGCGAGGGCATAATTGTAATAAGTGTGCGTGAGTGTGATGTATGTCTTCCAACCCCACGTCTTTCTTCCCTTTTATTTACCAGCTTATGATGGTTAGATTAGGGCATATTTCAATTAGCATACAGTATGACAGCATGTTTGCATCATTCATCTGTTTTGCACGCACCGGGCTCGGCGCATCATACAAACTGCATTTGTATTTCAATTCCAAATTGAATACGTGTTAGTTGTAGCATTCCATATGCCATGTTCAGAATAGCCGAGCCAGCTATAGTTGCATCTTTGCATGTGTTGCATTAGGCATTTCTGTATATTTAGGATCATGCATGATTTTTAATGAGCTTCTGTTTTGGCTTGGAGTACTCGGTGAGTTTTTATGCTTTAGCATCCTTGCATGCGTGTGAGTGTTGCCATGAATAGCGTGCTTACGATGAGGCTAACTGCTTATGTGATATAACTGCCTAAATGCCTGTGGGTGGAGGTTGGGTTATTTGGATTGGAACAATTCATCAAGTGTTTTAAGCCCACTAGATAGTGGCAAAACCATCTTTTCTAAGCCCACCTGAGGGTGGCAAAATCTGCATTTTAAGCCTACCTGCGGGTAGCAAACCATCTTTCAAAAATGAACATGAAATGTTTTGTCCCAATTCAGGCGACCCGGTCTATACTTGTATGCTGTGCGTATCACATAGTAACCTAGGCTAATAACCGAAATAAGAACGCACAATGTTTTCAAAATCAGATATCATGGTTAGTAGAGGCCGGTCTTTGACCGGGCGAGTGGGGGTGCTCACGAAGTGACCTTCCCCAATCGTACCCAAGTTCCCGAGCCGAGGCAACTTTGGTGATGACGGACACGTGGCCTTTGGCACCGAGTCAGGGTTTCCTAAATTTCCCATAAAAAAAAAACATTTAGATGGTGACTCTGTATCTGGCAAAGCAGTCCATGTTTGGCACTTCTTTCAAAAATCAGTTTTCTCAAAACGATTTGCCGGATTTGGACTCTTTGGTTCAAGATTAAGAACCGTGACATTTGAGTCCTTGAACTGTAGTGACCCCAATATGAACGGAACGGGACTTAACCCTCTCGGGGCGTTCGGGGACGTCTACAATCCGCTTATCACGGATCCCGGTATCTTCGTAGATAACCTCGGCCTAGCCGAGATCATCTCGGCGTCAAGAGCAAGACACGTGGCACCCTAGCTAGCACTTCGGTGACATCTCGGCCACATGTTGTTATTCAAAAATTATGTCCTCACAACATCTAATCTCAAATCAAACACAATCACATCCATGTCATAATAACAAAATTTAGGGTTCAATTGAGATGTGGGTTGATTTTTTTAACTATTTTAACTTGGGGCTAAAAAGTTTTGTTGGGGATAGTCTTTTTGACTTTTTTGACTTTTATGAAAAAAAAAATATAATGATTATGGATTGGATGTGATGTTTTGTCTTATCAAGCTAAAAAACTTATTTTATCTTTTTTTATGGCTAAAATAACCAAAAAAATCCCAGGCTTTTTTTTCCTCAAATGAACCCTTAATTGATGCCGAAGTTATCTTCATAGATATTATAATCACAAAGTTTGCATAGATAGAATGCTTTGCAAAAAAATGAGTTTTTCTAATTGATAAGGTCTTTAAAGTATTTTTGTATCAACATGTGCAACATGTTAAATGTTCACTGCAATACAATTGACTATCAATTTCGGTAATGGGCTTCCTATTTCAACACTGTCACTCACAAAGATATATGTTTGGTTCTATTTTTTTGAATTTTTTTTTTTAAAAAGTAATTTGAAAACTCTATTTTGAAAAAAAAAAATTTATTTGATTTTCAAAAAAATGCATCATTGCAATTTCAAGTTTCCCTCCAATTTAAGGAGAGACAATTTAAAAAAAAAAAATTATCACATCAAAAAATAATCTCATCTTAGTTTTATATATATATATATATGAAGACATAATTTTGTATGTACCTATTTATGAGTACATATCTTACCATTAACTGTGTGACTTTATCATAAAATTTTCACTCATTTTAACCACGGAAAACGTAAATTTTTTTCTAAATTGGCATTAAAAAATTTCTTTCGTAGAATTAAATTTTCATAAATGTTATGTAAAAAATTTATTTACAAATTCGCATTAAAAAAATCATAATTTATTTACAAATTTTCGGAAAACGTAATTTTTTTACAAATTGGCATTAAAAAAAATTGTAAAATTATGTTTAAATTTATGATTTACAAAATTTTCTGCATAACATTTATGAAAATTTAATTCTACGAAAAAAAAAATTTATGCCAATTTGGAAAAACATTTTACGTTTTTTGTGGTTGAAATGAATGAAAATTTTATGATAAAATCTCACATTTAATAGTAGGATATGTACCCATAAATGACTACATACCAAATTATATTTTCATATATATATATATATAAGATGAGAGTACTTTTTCATGTGACATTTTTTTTTCTCAAAATTGTCCCTCTCCTTAAAATCCTCAACATATCATTTTAAAAAGTAAACTCAATTTTTGGAATAACCAAACAAATACTCTAAAATTTTCAAAAAATTGAGTTTGAAAAACAACAAATAGCATAGCATCATGAGCTCCAAGCATGATATCTAAACCTTCAGATGATGGTCTTGAAGTGCACATTTTGTTCATCTAACGAAATTAAATTGAACCAAGCAATACATACCAAAACAAAGTTAAAAATGTAATGTAATAAACTTAGATTCAAATTTTCAGAGTATATTGAGGGAGCCATAGTTTTGAGTAGGGGTGCAACTTGGGCGGGCTCAATCCGAGCAATCCGAACTCAGTCTAAATTTTTTTAGGGTTTGGATAAAATATTTTTAAATTCGGTATGGACTTGGGTAAAAATTCAGAAGCCCGAATTAAATTTGGGCGGGCTTGGGGCAAAGACGTCAAACAACCCAAGCAATCCGAAACTCGAATTATACATATATAGATATATAAAAATATTAAATATACATATAAATTATTAGCCATTACATGATATTAAAGTAATTTATATTATTAAATTATATTGAATATATATTATATATACAAATAACATAAAATCTTTTTTTTTTCTTTTATTTTCACTCATAAATTGTGAGGACTACTATAGTCGCATCTCTCTTATATTACATAAATTATTTGTTTTGATAGTATTAATGATATTCTATAAAAAAAAAATAAGTAAATAAATAAAAATTGTAAATAGAGCCAAATTTAATAATTTAATAATGTAACTGTAAAAAAAAAAAAAAAAACTGAAATTCATTTACAAGTCGGGCAATTCGGATAATTCGGGTTTAACTCGGGTCGGACTTGGGCAGACAACCTTGAGTTATAATTTGGGTTTGGACAGGTCTTAACACAACTTGAACTGAGTTTGAACAACCTCCCAATCCGACCAAACCCGCATGAGTTGCACCCCTAATTTTGAGTGACAAATCTAGTTCCTATGACAATAGATTATTGTACATGTATATAGATAAGTAATATATAGATGGGGTGTGTTCTATGGAAAACGAAAAAAAAGTTGCTTTAAGGTGAGCAGAACCATCAATTGCATGAAACAATAAAAGGCCCCAAATCCATACTTGGTTCAAATTGTTAGCCAATTGAGAGATGCCACAACAATCAACAATACCTTATACACCTGTGCCACAACACTAAGAAAATATGAGTTTAATTCAAAGATACCACAATTGGTTCCCCATTAGATCTCTTGAATAATTGAATTTATGCAATCTTGATATCATTGATTATTTTGATTTTTAAATACTAAAACAGTTTAATCAAAAGTCCTAATTTTCATTTTAAAATGGGAGGGGTTTTAGATAAGGGAAAAAAAAAAATCAAATTGTAGATTCAGAACATGCACTACTATAATCATACTTTGAAAAATGAAACTATCTCATTTTTATTAGAAGTGTGATAAGAAAAATTAGATTGATATTTTAATCACACTTAATTTAAGTGAGTATAATAATATTTATTTTTAATCTCATTTTTTAAATAAGTGTGATTATATCTTCTTTTTTTAATCACATTTTCTAAATAAGTATGACTGTATGTATTTTTTTAATTTTAATTTTATATAAAATAATTTCCTAATCTGTAAAAATTCAAATTGTCTACCCATGGCTTTTTTTTTTTTTTTTTTTTTCCTTCTATTGCGCAATAAAGCAGCCCACACACTTACATACACTCTCACACACACCCAATCAATTCTCAAATTAAACCCTAACACCTCTAAACATCTCATTGTATTCACAGATTGGTAAACAACATTTGTCTCACCTCTTGCTCCTCCACTACGCCGATCGCCATCGCCGTCGCCTCTATTAGCCTTACCGGTTGCCGCCACCGCCACTAGTAGCCTTGCTAGTCGCCACCGCATATTCTCCGCTCACCGATTTAAAGAAAACTTTAAGAAAAATGCAATCTTCAAATATATTGTCATCCTAACTTCAAATACTACAACAATTTAATCAAATGCCCTAATTTCGATCTCAAGAAGGGAAGGATTTAAAAAAATGGGGGGGGGGGGAATCATATTATAGATTCAAAAC
The DNA here is from genome assembly GCA_025200525.1 of Camellia lanceoleosa. Classification (NCBI taxonomy): domain Eukaryota; kingdom Viridiplantae; phylum Streptophyta; class Magnoliopsida; order Ericales; family Theaceae; genus Camellia; species Camellia lanceoleosa. The sequence goes on from CM045768.1 coordinate 20,627,195, forward strand.
ATGAGGAAAAAATTCAAAGAAAACATAAAAAAAAATAAAAAATAATAGTAGCTTTAAAACTTTACAAAATCAGATTTTTTCCTCAACCAACAATGGTGGTTTTTTGAAACCAAATCTCTATATTTCAATATGTTGATTTTGATTTTCGAATATTACAATAGTTGAATTAGGGAGAATTAGGGATGTAATTTGGGTGGGCTCAACTTGAGCAATCCGAACCTAACCCGAATTTTTTTAGGGTTTTGACAAGATATTTTCAAATTCGATATGGGCTTGCGTAAAAATTCAAAGGTCCGAATTAAATTTGGGCGGCCCTGGGCAAAGACGTCAAACAATCCGAACAACCCAAAGCCCGAATTATACATATATAAATATATAAATATATTAAATATACATATAAATTATTAGCCATTACATGATATTAAAGTAATTTAAATTATTAAATCATATTGAATATATATTATATATACAAATAATATAAAATCTTACTCTTTTTTTTTTTATTTCGCCCAAATTGTAAAGATCACTATGATAGTATCTCTCTTACATTATATAAATTATTTATTTTGATGGTATTAATGATTTTCTATTAAAAAAAATGTAAATAGAGTCAAATTTTAATAATTTAATAATGTAGTTGCAAAAAAAAAAAATTGAAATTCATTAACAATTCGAGTAACTCAGGCAATTCGGATTTAACTCGGATCGGGTTTGGACAGACAATCTCGGGTTACAATTCAGACCTAGGCGGGCCTGAGCAGGTCTCAGCACAACTTGGGCTGGGCTAGGCTTGGATAACTCCCAACCCGCCCGAACCCGCCCGAGTTACACCCCTAAGTTGAATCAAATGTTCTAGTTTTGATTTTAAGAAGGGAAGGGTGTCATAAAATAAAATAAAAAATAAAAAAATTAGCTTCAAAACATAAGACAAAAACTTAAAGAAAATGGTAAATTACAAATACACCTACTGAGATTTGCTTAAAATATAGATTGTCTCTTATAGTTTGAAATACCTCTTTTTTTTATTTAACAGAATTAACGAAAAAAAATGAAATTCACAATTGCTCTCCTATACAATAATAAAATTACCTAAATTATTAATTGAAACATATTTCTAACATCATTAAAAATTGTTAATTGACTTAGGAGGTGAAATGTAATTTGTTATGAAATTAGAAACCTCAGGAGGTGAAATGTAATTTTCAAAACTACAGGAGACGATTTGAGTTTTAATCAAACCTCAAGGGTGTATTTGTAATTTGCCCTAAAGAAAATATTAAAATTTTGAAGTCAAAAACTTACAAAATTAGATCTGCAGTTCTTCCTCAAGCAAACAATGGTGATGAGACCCGAAGTTGTGAGAGTATAAAGGATTGCGGAGGGTTGCACGGAAGGGAGGAGCAGAGTCGGTAGGGAAAGATGTTTGGTGTTAGGAAAGATGTCACGACCCAAAATCGGCAAGGCAAACCCTGCCAAAAGGGCGCACTTCAAACACTAGCACCTGTACACAATAATTACCTGTGTAATCCTTATATTCACATCACAAATAATGTATAAGACCTTTCGATTGGCCAACGTATATGAGATGATCTATTTAAAGACAAAATATCATCATTCTATTAAGATAGTTTCCATGCACCACTACCCAAAAAAAAACATTCTATTCATGAATCCATCATTACATTCAATTTCATAAAGCAAATATTTGCAATCAACCTCCATCATAAAGATCATTACATTCAATTTCATAAAGCAAATATTTGCAATCAACCTCCATCATAAAGACAAAGGATAAATCTACATCCTGGAGTGACCCTACGCAAAACCTCAACTACAAGATACCCACATTTGATCCTTCAGAAACTCTAATCTTCCAAGTTGAGGCGAGCCACGCTAGAGTCTAGGAATCTGGAAAAAAAAATAATTTAAAAAGAATGAGTCAGAGCCCAATGAGTATACCAATCGCATGGAGTTATAAAATTTGTTCCTTCCAAATGGGTTCAATATAAAGATAATAAACATAAGAGTTTGATTGGATTGAAATTTATACAAAATAAAAATTGCATAAACCATTATCAAGATTTTTTTAAAAGAATTTCATAATGAAGGAAAAATACATTTGAATAAAGAAAGTAAACCAAAAAAATAAAACTTTTCAATATATTAAGATCTCATGTTCATCATACGAACTACTACATAGCTTTAGGGTTGCATTATCTCGCGACTTAGGTGGTGACGGTACCGTTACCCAAAACATATCCATAGAAACATAACTCACGTCATCATAGCACTTCAATTTTCAGTTCAATATTTCGGTCCCCAAGACCCCTTATGTACAACGACCCTTATGGTCTTTAAAATATTTCGGTCCCTAAGACCCCAAAGCATTCCGGCCCTTATGGTCCCATAGGCTATATGCAGTTATATGATCAATGAAAACAAACACTTTCGCACGACATTTCATTGTCATTCAATCATCAACATCATAAAATTTGAAAGACTCAACTTAAATAAATTCTCATGAAAAATTAATACTCCATTATACAAATAAAATCATTTATTTAAACTCAACCTTTTACCTTAACAAAATTATAGATTTTCTTTTTATACATATATCATGATGAAATGTGTCATTTACTTCCTTTAATTTAAAAATATTTTCAAACTTTGTAATTAAGATAGAGATAAGGTAATTTTTATGATAAGTATACTCACATCCAAAATAGCAAAAGCGTAGATTTGAAACTCTACGAGTTAATTCTGAAGAGGTGTAAAGACGTCTTCCTCCAATCCTAACAATTAGTAAATAAGATCTAAAATTAGGAAAAACCTTTCAATGAATATTACAACATCTACAAAATTGATCTTAAATAAGACATGTTATGGAATGAGAGCTAAAACCAAGCTAAAGAACTCGTCCAACTTCAAGTCACACAAATAAATAACTTATCCAATCTCCACAATACCCAACCTTTGTACATTTTTGAGCTATTAACTTTTTAAATATCCAACCAATTTATATGCTTAATACCACCATCTATTAAACCACAAAAATTAAAAAATCAACATTTTTCATAAACTCAACAACTTAGGTAAGACCACTTCAATCATTTATAAAATTCCTCTAAAATCATTTATAGAACATAAAGATTCCCAATCCACCATTTATCAAATCAATTTTAACATATAAATTTCCTAATACCAAAATCCCTAATTTTTACGTCACATTCAAACCCTAGATTAACTCAAATCTCAATCTCAAAAAAAATCATCAAATTGATCATTTTTCTACATGCAAAACATTCATACAAATTAATTGAGAGTATAGAACTCAACAATCAAACCCCAAATCATAATAGGTCTAAAATAAAAATAAAAATCATCAACTCTAACTCAAAATATGTAAAACCTTAAACTTTTTAGAGAAATATTCTTACCAATTAAAAGCCTCTAATCCATCAAGAAATAAACCCCAAGCTTTGATTCTTCAAAAAAATAAGAAAAATCTAGAGTTGATACTTCTATTGTGCTATTTTCAGATAGGGTGAAGGAGTGACCGATCGGACCCTTTTTCCTGCAAGATAAGATGGCGGTGGTGGAGATGGTGGGTTAAGATGGTGGTGTAAGGGTGGAGCAAAGGTGGAGTGTTTGGCCACCAAGAAAGTAAAGGAACATAAGAGAGAATGTAGAGAGCAGTTAATGAGAGAAGAATGAAGACAATGAAGAAAAAAATCTGCATTTTATTTTAGTTGAAATGGGGTGTTTGGTCACACCTACTATCAAGTTTGGAGTTGGGTTTTGATATCCTAAGTGGAGTTTAATTTAGGAGTGTGTTTGTTTCTAGATGAATGTTGGGAATATTATAGAAGAGAAGGAGACGGGCGGTGGACGCTGTGTATAGGGAAGAGTGAGACAGAGAGTTTGTGCTACATATAGTTGATTTGGAATGCGGGTTGACTTTTTTGCTTTTTAGTTTTTTGGTTATTTTGCTTTGGGGCTAAAATGTCTTGTTTGGAATAAACTTTTTGATTTTTTTAACTTTTGTGAGAGAAAAAATAAAATGATTGATATTTTTTAAACTAAGACTAAAAAATTTATTTTATCTTTTTGTAACTATTTTAATCCCGACCCACCCAATCCAACTACCCAAACGAGTGCATAAAGAAGGAAAAGGAAAGGAGGAAGGAGTCGTGATTTTGGTCCACTCATAATTTTGCCAAACAATCTCATTCATTAATTTTTCATTTAAAATGATCTGAGCCGCTCTAATCAATTATATATTGAAAACATTTTTAAAATCATTTTATTATATTATATAAATATAAAAGCAAAATTAAAAAAAATATATACAATCACATTTATTTAAAAAATGTAATTAACAAAAATGTATATCATCACACTTATTTGGAAGGTGTGATTAAAATATCATTTTAATTTTTTTAATCACATTTCTAATAAAATTGAGATATTTTTAATTTCTCTTATGTGATCTTTAAGCATTATTGTAGTAGTGCTAATACAATATTACTGCTAATATTATTGCTGTAGTTTGAATGATTATGATTGAATACATGATGTTGCTTACCCAAAAAAAAAAAAAAAAAACCCTTATGGTGTACCAATAAGATGGTTCTTCACGCGGGTTCTGCTCCACACCTTTTAAAAATTGCTTAATGACTATTTTTGGCTAAACCAATATAAATGCATCATCATCAGCCTGTAGGTGACTCAATTGATTGTATTTTAAAAGGTTGATTCAATATCAGTCAGTCTTGTAGAGTTGTTTAGTGTAGATTTTCAGCCTCCAGACTTAATACATTGGTCACGCACTAGTATTTTTGTACTTCATCTTCAGCGGCCTGTAGAGGTTATGGCATGTCAATTCATACAAGCGTTTGTTTTGATTTTAAGCGTTTGCTGTGATTTTAAATAAAGTATTTAAAACTCCTGTAAGTGGGTGGTGGGATTAATTCTTCGGGATTAGTCGAGGTGCACGTAAGTTAGTTCGAACAACTGGTTATCAAAAAAATAAAAAATAAAAAATGTGCTTCATCGTTACAGTGCAATCCTAAACCAAAGTGTGACCTTCAATGAAATGCCTCATATTTTGGTCTATTCATAATAGGGTTCTTTGCTGATCATGGCTCTCTGCTATTTTTATATTCAGAGGTTAGTGGTTGTTGTGATCTGTATTCTTCAAATGTTACCCATTACACTAGCAAGAACTCATTATCCTCTTAGTTTTAGTAATAATGCTTTCTTTTTTCAAGTACACCTCAATTTACATTTTATATTTGTATCATTCGGACACAATATTGTTGGAATATATCTCCCTATTGGAGTTTGAGACCCAATTGGTTTTGGAAAAAGAATTTTAATTTGGTTTGATTTGGGTATAATATATTTTTATATATTATATTTAATTTGTGGAGACCTAATTCAATTTGATAACAATTAGGGTTTGATTACAAAACTCAATACTCAACTATATATATAGCAATAGCGGCGACTACAATATAATTGATTATTCGGTGAGTTTGGTTTTTGGTGGATAAGCAGTAGCTTTTGATCAAAATTTGGTGAGCTCTTTGTGTGTAATTTTGATGTTGTTACAATCTCAATTTTGAAGCTGATTTGAGTTATTATTTTGGATCTTCTACAACTCTAGTTTTGAAGATTTTGATTCATCTATTTGGTGAGATCTTTCCTCTTGTTTATTTGTGATTATTTGGAATTCACCTAAGCGTGATTTTGTGAGACCTTTCGTGTTTCGTTTGTAATCGTTTGAAAACTCTTTGGTTGATAGGGGAATCAGATTTCGATCCCGTGCACGTACCTCACATTCAGGAAACCACGTAAAAATTCTTGTGTTACCTTTGATTTAATTTTTCCGCATTAGGTTTTATTCCCATTGATTGATTTACTTGTGGGGAATCATTGATTTTTCCTAACAACTGGTATCAGAGCTTATGGTTTATTGGGGCTTATTTATTTGTGTAAATTAATGGAGGAGAATTTGGGTCATTTGTCTAGCTTCAATGGAAGCAATTGGATAACTTGGAAAAATAAAATGGAGAATCTATTATTTTGTAAAAATTTGTATAGGCCAATTGAGAGTGATAGTGGCAAACCTAATGATATGAAAGACGATGAATGAAAGAGGCTTAATCGAAAAGCCGTTGGTGTTATCCGTCAATGGATTGATGACAGTGTATTTCATCATGTTGCTACTAAAACTTCAGCACATGATTTATGAAAAAAATTAGAAGGCCTTTATGATAGGAAATCAGCCACAAATAAAGTCTTTCTGTTTCGTAAGTTGGTTAATTTAAAATATAAAGAGGATAGCCCTATTCTGGAACATCTAAATGAAATAAAGAGTATTGTTAACCAACTTGTTTTTATGAAAATTATTTTTGATGATGAGTTGCAAGCTTTGATGCTACTTAGTTCTTTACCTGAAAGTTGGGAAACTTTGGTTGTGACAGTTAGTAATTCGGCATTCGATGGAGTTGTCACAATGGGCCAAGTCACTAGCAGCTTGTTGAATGAAGAAATTAGAAGAAAATCAACCGGTTCCTCTCATTCGGAAGCATTTGTTGTGAGAGGTCGAAGCAAAACAAGGGGGAGGAGTAAGATTTCTCATGGTCGTGGTCAAAGCTGTGACAAATCAAAAGATGGTTCTTTTTCAAAGAAAGACATTGAGTACTATTGTTGTCATGAGAAAGGGCACATGAAGTGAGAATGCCAAAAGCTCAAGAATAAGGAGAAACAGCGTAACAAAAGTGTGGATAAGATGCAAGAAGACACAACGGCAGTTACTACCGATGATCTCATGGTTGTTTGTGAAGATGATTGTATTAATTTTGTAGACCAAGAGAGCAATTGGGTGATTGATTCCGGTGCTTCTTTTCATGTGATTTCTTGAGTTGATTTCTTCACTACCTACACCAAAGGAGATTATGGTTCTGTTCGAATGGGTAATGAAGGTCTATCCAAGATTATTGACATGGGTGATGTTTGCTTGGAAACAAATTTGGGTTGCAAGTTGTTGCTTAAAGATGTGAGGCATGTTTCCGACATTCGCCTCAATTTGATCTTTACTGGGAAACTAGATGATGAAGGCTTTAACAACAAATTTGGTGATGGAATATGAAAGCTCACAAAGGGATCTTTGGTGGTGGCTAAGTGCAAGAAAACCCATACACTTTATTTGATGCAAGGAAAAATTTGTAAAAGTGTTGTCAATGCACTTGAAGATGATACTTCTACTGAATTGTGGCATAAGCGACTTGGCCATATGAATGAAAAGGGGTTACAAGTTTTGTTCAAGAAAGAGCTTCTACCAGGTTTCAAAGGTACACATCTCAAAACTTGTGTTCATTGTTTGACGGGTAAACAACATAGAGTTTCTTTTCATAAAAATGTTGCTTCTAGAAAAGAAAATGTTTTGGAGTTGATTCATTCGGATGCTTGTGGTCCTTTAAAAGTTAGAACACATAGTGGTACACTTTATTTTGTTACTTTCATTGATGATTATTCAAGAAAAGTTTGGGCTTTTCTACTAAAAACTAAAGATCAAGTTCTAGAAGTATTTAAGTATTTTCAGGCCATGGTTAAAAGAGAAACATGACAGAAATTGAAGTGCATCCGATCAGACAATGGTGGTGAATACATTGGGCCATTTGATGAGTATTGTCATAGCCAAGGTATTCGGCACCAAAAGACAGTTAAGAAGACTCCTCAACAAAATGGCGTTGCCGAGAGGATGAACCACACCATTGTGGAAAGAACAAGGTGTTTGCTTTCATAAGCTAAATTGCCAAGATCCTTTTGGGGTGAGGCAATAAAGATAGCGGTTGACGTGATCAATTTGTCACCTTCCTATCCTTTGAATTGTGATGTTCCAGAAAGAGTTTGGACCGGTAAAGATGTGTCTTATGAGCACTTGAGAGTGTTTGGTTGCCGAGATTTTGTTCACATTTCAAAGGATGAAAGATTCAAGCTTGATCATAAGTCAAGACAATGTGTTTTTCTTGGCTATGGCCGGGATGAATTTGGGTTTAGATTGTCGGATCCGGTCGACAAGAAAGTCATTCGAAGCCGTGATGTTGTATTTATTGAAGACTAAACAATTGAAGACTTTGGCAAAGGTGATCAACCGGAGCCAAAGACTAGTGATCTCATTGACATAGATCCATCTCCTTCATCTTCAGTTGATAATGAAAATAGGGGAGATGTGCAGCCACCTATTGAAGATGTGGAGGATGATGCTAATCCTAATGAAGTTGAGCCTGAAATTGAGAAAGAGCATCCAACTCAAGCACTGTTATCACAACTTGAGTTGAGAAAATCTACAAGGGACCGACAACCTTCGAGAAAGTATCCTCCCAATGAATTTGTGTTGATTTCCGATCAAGGGGAGCCTAAAAGCTACCAAGAAGCAATTGAGCATGCAAAGAAAGGTGATTGGAAAAAGGCTATGGACGAGGAGATGAATTCCTTGCTGGAAAACCAGACTTATGATTTAGTGAAATTGCCTAAAGGAAGGAAAATTCTGAAAAATAAGTGGGTTTTCAAATTGAAGAATTATGGCAATAATCTGAGGTACAAAGCACGTCTTGTTGTGAAAGGTTTTGGGCAAAAGAAAGGTATTGACTTTGATGATATTTTTCCGCCGGTTGTGAAGATGTCCTCTATTTGGGTTGTACTTGGCATGGCTGCAAGTATGAACCTTAAAGTTGAACAACTTGATGTGAAGACCGCATTTCTTCACGGTAATCTTGAAGAAGAAATTTACATGGAGCAACCAGAAGGTTTTGTGGAGAAAGGGAAAGAGAAATTCGTTTGCAAATTGAAGAAAAGTTTGTATGGCCTCAAGCAAGCCCGCCGGCAATGGTACAAAAAATTTGACTCTTTCATAATGAATAATGATTTTTGTAAAACCACCTCGGACCATTGTGTGTTTTTGAAAAATTTTCCGGATGGCAAATTTATTATTCTTTTGTTTTATGTTGATGATATGTTAATTGTGGGTCAAGATTCTACCATGATTAACAAGTTGAAGTTAGAGTTAAGTAAATCTTTTGCTATGAAAGATTTGGGACCAGCAAAGCAAAATACTTGGTATGAAAATTGTTCATGATCGCAAAGAGAGATTGATTTGGTTGTCTCAAGAAAGCTACATTGAGAAAGTTCTTGAGAGGTTCAACATGGATAAAGCAAAGCCAGTTGGTTGTCCACTTGCGAGTTACTTCAAGCTTAGTTCGAATCAATGTCCTACAAGTGAGAAAAACAAAGAAGAGATGTTGAAAGTTCCTTATGCATCAGCAGTTGGTTCTTTGATGTACGCCATGGTTTGTACAAGGCCGGATATTGCTCACGCCGTTGGTGTGGTGAGTCGGTTTCTTTCTAAACCGGATAAAGAACATTGAGCAGCAGTAAAATAGATTTTAAGATATTTTCGAGGGACTTCGAAGGTGCGTTTGTGTTTTGGAGATAGTAAGCCGATACTTGATGGATTCACAGATTCTGACATGACCGGTGATGTTGATTCTAGAAAATCTATTTCGGGGAATTTAATGACTTTTGTAGGGGAAGCTGTGACATGGCAATCTAAATTACAAAAATGTGTTGCTCTCTCAACTACCGAAACTGAATTTATTGCTATTACAGAAGCTTGCAAAGAAAAGTTCTGGTTGAAATTTTTTTTGCAAGAATTGGGTTTGAAGCAAGAAAAGTATGTGCTTTATTGTGATAGTCAAAGTGTTATTCATTTGAACAAAAATTTAATTTTTCATTCGAGATCAAAACACATTGATGTGAGATACCATTGGATTCGTGATGTGTTAGATTCGAAATTGTTGCAACTCGAAAAGGTTCACACAGATGATAATATTTCAGATATGTTGACTAAGATTTTGTCGATGGACGAACATTTAAAGTGTCGAACTTTGGCGGGTATGGTTGATATCTCCACCTAAGTCGATAGGGGAAGAATTGTTGGGATATATCTTCTTATTGGAGTTTGAGACCCAATTGGTTTTGGAAAAAAAATTTTAATTTGGTTTGATTTGGATATAATATATTTTTATATATTATATTTAATTTGTGAAGACCTAATTTAATTTGGTAACAATTACAGTTTGATTACAAAACCCAATACTCAACTATATATATATATATAGCAATAGCGGCGGTTACAATATAATTGATTATTCGGTGGGTTTGGTTTTTGGTGGATGAGCAGTAGCTTTTGATCAAAATTTGGTGGGCTCTTTGTGAGTAATTTTGATTTTGTTACAGTTTCATTTTTGGAGCTGATTTGAGTTATTATTTTGGATCTTCTACAACTCTGGTTTTAAAAATTTTGGTTTATTTATTTAGTGAGGTCTTTCCTCTTATTTATTTGTGATTATTTGAAATTCACCTAAGGATGGTTTTGTGAGACCTTTCGTGTCTCGTTTGTAATCGTTTGAAAACTTTTTGGTTGATAGTGGAATCAGATTTCGATCCTGTGGACGTATCTCACATTGAGGAAACTACATAAAAATTCTTGTATTGCTTTTGATTTAATTTTTCCGCATTAAGTTTTATTCCCATTGATTAATTTACTTATGAAGAATCATAGATTTTCCCTAACAACAAATATTTGGATTTATGCTCATCCCATTGATTTACCTTTTCCACTTGCAGGTGATGGATGTGGGAGAACCTTGATGTCTCTTAGCAGTATGAAAATTTACTCTTTATTTTCTCGGGTGCTGATTGTCTTAAGCACCTTTTCTCTCAATGAACAAGGGCCATGGCAATGTAACATTGGCTTCTAGAATAACGCTGAAATACCTATTACATGAACCTTGAATTTTGAATAATGGTACATGTTTCTGGTTATTTCAATCAAAGGCCTTCAGAAATTGACAAGGGATGAAAGAATTGAGCTGAACATAATTAAGTCAACAAGTTGATGTTCGAACAATGCAATTTGGGCACATCAGTTATGAATTGGGTCAGATATCAACTAAAAATTTATGCATATTGAAAACTGATTAACATCCATGCAACCTTCATTCGCCAAAAAATTGATATGGCAAATACAATATAAATATCTAAAATAAAACTCAATTTACATTAAAAAAAAACTTAAATAAAATAAAGAAAATATGAATTGAGAAATAAAAAGAAAAATGTAAATTAATGACACCAATTATTAGTCGATTTCAATAACTGAGAGACATTTCTTTCTTACGTGTTGTTCCAAATGAATAAGATGAAAAATTTAATAAGTCAGAAGATGAACTGCTTAGTTTGTATTATTATTTTTTATTTGTTGGAAACAGTATGTGAATAATGTCACGTAACACTTAAAAAAGGGTTTTGCTTCCTTTATAATTGAACTGAAAGGTATTTTTAGGCTCGTAGAAATTTATCACGAGTCCTGTTTTAATAATTTAAACCGATAAATGTATAAAATTCGTTGAGTATTATATACTTATAAAAAATCATATTGATCGAATATCGATAGTTACGTGAGGAAATTAGTTTTGTATAATAAAATATTAAACAATTAACAAAAATCTAATCCGATAAAATAACTATCGATATTCAATTAACGTGATTTTATACAAATATATAATACTCTACTAACTCTACACATTGAACGATTCAAATTATTGAAATGAAACCCATGGTAGCCACTACAAAAAAATTAAGGTTTTATAAAACAAAATTTAAAGGCAACATTATTTTTTTAAAATCAAATAATTTTGTTACAAAAGTTTCATTATATTTTTAGTAATAAAAATTAAACATTAATGATAAATTATTATTTTTTTGAGACCAAATTATTATCTCTAAAAATCTATTTATTAGTGTCATTTTTAAAATTTTGGTACTAAAAACCTTATGTTTAACTTTTCAATACGATCTTTTAACAACTATTCTCATTACAATAAAAATTAATATTCAAATACCTTTTACATCAAAATTTTTCACTTTAAATACCGAAACATTTGATCTTTAAAACTCTTATGTATTGTAATGAGCCTTCACAAGTCCAACAATATCCTTCAATCCGATCTCAGATGGGAGGAACCCAATCCCCTTAAAAAATAACTATAATTTCTGTTTACCCAAGGCTAATGACGGCAACTTGAAATATTATTTTGTAATTATCATATTCCCATTGTTAATATATGCCCAAGAAAAAGTTCAAAATGTGTTACGTTAATTATTACAAACTTGTTTCATCGAATTTGACAGCATTGCTGTAAATAATCTGATTAACCATTTTTTATTTCTCCACGAAAAAAAATGATTCTAAAGAAATGAAAATACAACATATTCCGAGAACACTTCTTGTGAATCATGTGCAGTTGTGTTAGCTTCAGCATTACCAACGGTTTATTTTCATGAGAAGATTAACCCTCACAAATAGCTTCAGTTTTGCGAAGATTTTGGCAAACACAAATAACAAATTACAAATTCAGAATTCTACACTGCATTTTGGATTCACTAAAAAAAAATTGAATGAAATATAAATAAAAATTTTCACAATTTTCTTCCAAAATCTCTCCCCAAATCTAATTCTTCCTTAGTCAAGATCCAAACACAACTTGAAAGCTTAGAGAGCTGAAAATATATTCCTAGGAATCCCATCCTGGAGGAACTTCCCTCATATCTTCCTCTGAAGTACAAAGAACATTAGGAATCACTGTCCAACCCAAGTATAGAAACACCTTTCCAGTATAGACTACAAAAGCAAGAGTGAGTAAGTACTGTGATAATCGGCAACATAAAAACAAAAAAGAAGAAAGTTTAGAAAGCAGACCAGGCAATAGAATAACATAGGGAAAGGAATATACTTACAGTGATTTCTCCATTCTATTTTTCACTTTTTGCTTTTCTATTTGTGGAAGAACAGAAGAATGGTTGGAATCTGTTGGGTCCCCATAGAGGAAGGAGTGAGGCTGTCAGAGCATGACCTAGCTAGGGTTAGACTTCTCCCTCACCTCTCTCTCCACATTATCCCTCTAACCAAGGCTAGATCATGCTGGCAGCTTCACTTGTTCCCCTGCAGACTTTTATACAGTAGGTCAACTTGAAGCATATGTCCCCATTATAATAAGGCAAGCAAAACCCTAGAATGATATGACACTTCTACTATGGCACAGATGAATTACAAGGTGGAATGGTGAGACGGGATTTTTTTTTTTTTTGTAGTCATTTTATGCAGAGAAAGAGAGAAAAAGGACAGACAAACCCTCACATTCACACAAAAAAAGGCACTAATTTATATGATTATTAAAAATTCTTGTCCTAATACCGTTATAGATTACAACAATGCTAATACATCTCCAGAGATATGACTATTTGGAACCATGAAAGAACTGGAGATCTCTTCTTTGTGTATAAAATGAAAGAGGGTCAGCAAAACTGTTGCAAAAATCTTTTCATAGAAAACATTTTGGAGCTTTTAAGTGAGGGAAAAATGTCTACTAGACAAGAAGAAGATGGTGCGACTAGGAATTGTTCAAAAGCGATGATTGAAATAAATAAATAAAAAGGAAAAGGGAAAGAGAAGAAAAACAAGCAAGAAGGAAATTATTCAGCAAGAACGAAAGGAGACCTCAAAAGAGGAATCTTGACTTGAGGGGTGGTGTCTGAAGTAGTAGAGAGGAACTAGGGGTTGTGATCTATTTATAATACGGGGAGATCAGAGACAAGTCGATAAAAGAGGTCCACAAAGACACAAACCCACATTGCAAAACAGTGAAATAAAGGAAAATTTATTTCGAGTGCATGTGATTTGACTAATCATAAATTATATATTTTTATGTTATTTTATAATTATTTAATATAAAATTATAAACACCGCGTGATCCGTACTCTAAAACCACCAAATCATAGATCACCATGTGAGCCTTCTGTGAGAGAGAGAGAGAGAGAGAGAGAGACAGCTAAGGGAGCTACATAGAATAGAGTCTATAGATAGAATATGATTTTTGATGTTAAAGTGAGTGTTTGAAAAGTGAATTTTTTTAAAATTATTTTTAGTATTGAATATTATTAGAGAAAAAAAAATTTATGTTTAAAAAGATAATTAAATTTTTTTATAATTAGATGTGATGTTTGTAAAAGAAAAAATAAAATAATTATAAAATTTAATGTGATATTTGTTTAAATTTATTTTTTTTATTTTATAATTAATTTATCTTTTAATAAAAAAAAAATTTTAAAATCAAAAAAAATCCTTCGCAAAGACGAAGGAAGGGGACTTTTACAGGTGGTAGAAGAATAGAGTAGGGCGGCAGTGCAGCCTGTGGGGGGCGCTCCTTTCAGTCCTGGTTGAAGACTGGGTGCCGTACTTGAGTTTTACCGAATGACTGTTCCTATTCTGCACCAGAAAGGGTTCTGCAATTATTGGCTTCAAAAAATATTTTGTTTAAGATACGATACCCTCTCCTTTGGATTGTCCTTTTTTATCTGCTTCCTTTCTCCCAATATTATTTGTTCATTTTTTGTATTGGTACTTTTTTAATCGGATTATAAACAAATAATTTTAAAATTTTAATTAGTTCTTGTTGCTAAGGCATGAGGTTTAAACCCTAAGGATAGGTGGCATTGTGGTTAAGATTTAGAATTTAAGTTTCAAAATCATGAGTTTAATTTTTTTTTTCTTAGGCCAATCTCCTGAGCGAAACATAATTGATTAGGAGGTTGGATCTCAAGTTATCTAATCAGTACTTAGTGTGGGTTCAATACTCCCCACTGTGCGAGTCTTGACTTAAGTGGAGCTTGTCTTGGGAGGTCGGAGCAAGTTCTTAAGTTATAGTCTCCTTGCTCGGAACGACTAACAGGACACCTAGTAATCTCTGGAATAAGCGCTGTCTTGGACCTACGAGAGGGTAATGAGGATTTTCCTGTAACAAAAAAAAAAAATTAAAAATATAAATAATTTGTTTAGTTATTCAAAATAATGAAAATGAGGATTGGTTTGGGAAGTGTGTTAGTTTTTTTTTACTTTTTAGTTATTTTAATTTGGGCTAAAAATTTTAGTTTGGGAAGGATTTTTTGAATTTTTTTGTGAGAAAAGAGTGTAATGATTATGGGTTGAATGTGATGTTTTGTTTGTTATGGTCAAAATAGTCTATTTTATCTTTTGTGACTAAAATAGCCACAAACTATCTTTCCAAACGAACCCTGAATAAATAATTTCAGATGTAGTGAGTAGTTTTTTTTTTATTTTTTATCAGCAGATGCAATGAGTAGTTGAGGATCGGCATTGAGTCGAATCTAACTACAAAATTGGTGCTCAAATCTGATCCCTTAATTTTTCTTGGCCAATCGAGCTGGAGATCTAGGCTACAACTTGCACCCAAACAATGCCCAAGAAGCTTGCCCCAAATAAACTAATGGGCCAACCCATGGACTACATGCCAGACGGGTTGGGATTCGAGCATATTTTTCATTTTGAGCCACCATATCCAGAGGTCCAAAAAGTCACATTTGGCCACCATCTTGACAATCACTTTTAGCCATTATGGCGAACGGCCGACAACCATTTT
The DNA here is from genome assembly GCA_025200525.1 of Camellia lanceoleosa. Lineage (NCBI taxonomy): Eukaryota > Viridiplantae > Streptophyta > Magnoliopsida > Ericales > Theaceae > Camellia > Camellia lanceoleosa. The sequence goes on from CM045768.1 coordinate 20,642,761, forward strand.
TAAGCATCATTTTCACTGGTCAAACAGTCGTCCTACAAATTAATGTTTAAAAATTCAGATTGGATTGGACGGTCGGATCGGTCAAATTGATACCCGAAGTGTCGGTCCTGATAGTCTCTAAATTCAGAATATATTCAAAATCAGCTTAGAATTTGAAAATAAAAAAAATCGTCAATTCAATCAGATTAATCGGTGAACCAATCACGGGCCGATATAAGAACCGACCAAGTTTAAAGAATTAGAATTTCTTTCAAAAAAATTATTGTGGAGAGGGCTTAAATATATAACTAGGCCTTGTTTGGCAAATAGTTATTTTAGTTTAAAAGTTAAAAAGTTACTAAAAAAATTAAAAAGTCAATAATCTATATCAAAAAATTAAAGATTCTCTTTTCTCTATATTTTTTACACATCTTTTCATAAAAAGTCAAAAAGTCACCCCAAACATACTAGTTTTTTTTATATTATATTTTAGCTAAAAAATCAAAAAGTTATTAAAATAGTATGTTCCCAAACGAGGCCTAAGTGCATAAAAAGTAAGGCTAGGCTAGGCTTGGTATATTCAAAAACAGTCAAAAAATTAAAAAGTCACTATCTTATTTAAGTCATATCATTTTATTTAAGTCACATTACCTTTCTACCATATCACTTCAAACCCAATCTATATTTCATAAAAAGTCAAAAAATACACTTATTTAGAATATCCCAAACAAAGTATTCAAACCACTAAGCCATCAACACAATTATTAACAATGTAATAAGTATATATATATATATTTAATATTATCTTGATTATTTTTACTAAAAACCAATGTATAAAAATTTTTGTAATTTTAATATGTTTATGACATAGCCCTCGTTTCGCATGTTGATTTTAGAAGTTAAAAGGTTAAAATAGTTACAAAAAGAAAAAAAAATATATGTTAAAGTTAATAAGATAAAATATCACATTCAAATTATAATCATTTCACTTTTTTTTTTTTTTACAAAAGTTAAAAAAATCAAAAAGTCTAATCCAAATGAGACTTTTTAGCCCAAACTAAGGAGTTGTTTGAGGTGTCCTAAATAAGTGCACTTTTTGTCTTTTTAGACTAAAAAGTTGAGGGAAAAAATATGGATGTTTGGGTTAACTTTTTGAATTTTTATGAAAAAATGTGTATTAAAAAATTGTATAAATTAGTGTGTAGGGGAAAATTAGGATTGAGAATTGTGCAGCTGTAATTTTTGACTTTTGATGAATAGTGATAACTTTTTAACTTTTTGAGTAATTTTTTGACTTTTTAACTTTTTTTCAACTTGCTAAACTTGGCTTAAGAGTTCGTTTGAGAAGTAGGTTGGTTTTTTTGAATTTTTGTGAGAGAAAGAATGTAATGATTATCTATTGGATGTGATATTTTGTCTTATTGAACTAAAAAATTTATTTCGTCTCTTTGTAGCTAAAATAGTCTCAAATTCAACCCGACCCATCTTTCCAAACAGAGGCTAAATAGCCAAAAAAATAAAAAGCTAACCTACTTCCCAAACGAAATCATAGGCCAAGTTTGGCAAGTTGTTAAAAAGTCAAAAAGTTAAAAAGTTATCACTATTCACCAAAAGTAAAAAATTACGGCTGCACAACTCCCAATCCTAATTTTTCCCTACACACTAATTTATACAATTTTTTAATACACATTTTTTTCATAAAAAGTCAAAAAGTTAACCCAAACAAACATATTTTTTTCTCAAAAAGTGTACTTATTTAAGACATCCCAAACAACCCCATAATTATGCCATTACAGTTCAATTCTAGTTCATTCTTGATTAAACCAGTGACTCATTCGTCTAATCCCTTTTTCGATTCGCTCACCGATAAAAACATTGCTACAAACTATTTCTTTCACTTATTTTCAAAATAAAATTTTAAAATATTTGTACATCAAATAAGTTTTTTATTTTTAGCTTTAAGTATAAATTTTGTCAAACGGGACATCAATGTTTGTCCAAGTGCTACAGATGCATGCCTATCACCGTTCCATATATATGTGAGTCAAAGTCAAAATAAGGTTCATATGAGAAGTGGATTGCCGTTTTAATTTTTTAATTTTTTTAATTATTTTAATTTAAAATTAAAAAGTCTCGTCTAGAAATAATTTTTTAATTTTTTAAAAAAATTTTATGAAAAAAAATATAATGATTATAAATTGAATATAATATTTTATCTTATTGAACTAAAAAATCTATTTTATTTTTTATTTTATTTTATTTTATTTTATTATTTAACTAAAAAAATCTCAAATCTCAACTTCCCAAACCAACTCACAATAACATTAATGGCAAATTATATATACCTCTCTAGAATTTAGTTAAATTACAGATACCTCTTGAGGTTTCGAAAATTACAAATACCTCCTAAAATTTATATTTTCATAACAATTTGTCCTCTGAAATTTATATTTTCATAACAAATTAATTCCTAATTTATTATGAAAATATAACATGTAAAGGATATCTGTAATTTTTCAAAACTCAGGAATATTTATAATTTTACTAAATTTCAGGGGTACATATGATTTGCCCTACCATTAATGGACTCTGAACCCACGCGGACTCCGCCTTCGTATTCAAATCTAACAGCCAGAAATGGGAACATCATGAAAATCTCGTTACAGCCAACGGTACCCGAACAGGTTTGGGCTAAATGAAAGCCCGTGACCATAATATCGTCTTATGAGAGGACAGTGATTAATTACTAGATTAACATTTTATGAGTTAGAAATTATATTCATATAATTTAAAAGAAAATTTTATTCTCCCATTCTATTCTTAAGAGTGGATATCAAGACCTCCCTCTTAAGAGAGAGTTGGTGGTCAAAGAGTTAGTTAATTGATGATTGGACTGTTTCAAGAGCCACTGAGGAGATTTATATTGGAAAATTTTAAATTTTCAGTTTGTATTTAAAAAAAATAAGTACAGATAAGTGAATTTTTTTTATAAATATTAAGGCCTTGTTTGGGAAGACTAAATAAGTGTACTTTTTGTCTTTTTGGATAAAAAAATTGAGGTTGAAAATATAGATGTTTGGGTTAAATTTTTGACTTTTTATGGAAAAATGTGTAATAAAAAATTGTAAAAATTGATTTTTAGAGGAAAATTGTTGGGAATGCAAGTAATTCTTGACTTTTGGTGAATAGTGTTAACTTTTTAACTTTTTGAGTAACTTTTTGACTTTTTGGATTATTTGGGAGTACCCAAACTTAGCCTAATAATTAAAATTTAAAATTTTTTGATCAACTTTTAATAATTTTTAAAAAATATCACCTTGTGGTAATTTCTCTATTTATATTTGATTTGTGAAGAATTGAGAAAATTATAGCATTGTTGAGCTTTTGGGAGATACACAATCAAATTTTTAGAAGTATTAATAGTAAAATTGCCGTTTCATAAATTTTTTAAAAGAATCATTTTTTTTAGGGAAATTTAGCCAAAACCTTTCATTGGACTCTTATTTGCTGAAAATGGCAGCCTAATTTATTTTGTTTCATAAACATCTCAAGAAAAAAATACATAATTGAATAAGGATAAAATAAAAAATATATATATTTTTTCTTGAATAATATTGCAGAAAGTAATATATTATCGAATAGAATATTATATTCTTTATTCTTTACATCGTTTTGTGATAAATTTTTTTTTTTTGAGAATTTTATAGTCAACGTAAATTATTTGATAGATTTTAATGAGAGCATTTTAAAAATACTAATTTTATTCAAAATCTATGTTTACATCAAAAGTTATATTATTTTAAAAATTAATATTTTGATAATAATGATATAAATTAGATTTTTTAAGGAAATTTTTTTATTCTTGTCCTTGATACATTAAACTTTTATTATGGAGAGAGTTTGATCAATTTTTTTTTTTTATTTATAGAAAAAGCCATCCTATTTGCTTTTAGTTTTTATTTTTTAGTTTACTTGTTTAATTATTTTCAAACAAGACCTTATTGTGCTTTCTTAAAACAGTCTTAAATGATGCTATGATGTTTTTTCAGTTTTGATATACATCCTATATATAAAAGCACTGCGCATGCAATAAAAGTAGAGTACTAAAATGAAAAAGAAAGAGCCTGAGACTGAGAGAGATGAACAAGTAAAAGTAAAGACATGTGAAAAGCTAATTTTGACAGCTCCTTCTCTCCCACTTTTTTTTGTCTATAATCTTGGATTTTGATCTCTCTCTCCCTGGTTGGTTGGGTGTTTGGTTGTAGCAGAATTGTATATATAAGCATGTATGTATATATGAACAGAGTGCAGTAAAAGTAGAGTAGAGTAGAGTCTATATATATTAAAAAAAGGTAATGATACATTCTACTAAAAGTGGTGCTCTAAAGCACCATTAATGAGTTGACAAGCATTTAAAAAAAAAAAAAAAAAGACACAAGCAGTGAATTTCATCCATTATCACATCACTAGTAGTGTTTTTAGATCACCACTTTTAATGGTCTCAAGCATTATTGATATTAAAAATTTTGAGTAATATATATTGGGTGGTGTAGTAGGGTGGTGTAGAGTGGTTCTGTTGCTTTCTATAGTGTCCTGTTGCATTTGTACACAGAGAGAGACTGCATGCGCATGGAGATTGTGCATGAGAAACCCTAATCTTCTTTCTCTTTCACTTTGATGGTTTGGGTTGGGTCTGGTCTGGCTCATGAGGCCATTACTTTTTACTGCTGGTGTGGGTGGCTGGGGCTGGTGTTACGTGTCGCAATTATTGTACGTAATATTAATATCATGGAGAAGGACACAAAGCTGCTGTTGCTCACAACATTTAAGGAGGAATTTTTGAATATGTCACGCGATATATATATTTTTTTTTATTGTGATTGAATTTAATAGTATGATTTATTTTATTTATATTAAGTGTTTGATAGAAAATAGAATGTTATACATTTGTCAATAGTGAAAACAGTGCCACGTGGTATCCGCCTAATATACAAAAATTTCTCCCATTTAAGACTATTTGTTTCTGTAAAATTCTAGTGCATGAGAAAAATACCTAAAAAATTATCATGAATTTTTCATTTATGGTGTTCATTTAAACATGTTATTGTGGAGTCAAATCTTGAGTGAATCTACCATTGGCTTCCGATTATGAGAGATTTTTTAGTGTTTTTTTTTGGTTTTTTAAATTTTTTTAACAGTAGTTGTTTTGTTTATTTTCAAAGCAACAATGCTATAGATCCAAAAAGTTTACCCATAAATTTACTAGAAAATTCTGATTATTGATTTTAGAGGTAGCACCACAAGAAATAATAGCTTCCGCGACTACTTTTGCCGACTGAACTAAATTTAGTCGCCAAAGGTATACCAATTAGCTACCAAAAATTTGTTTGTCGCCAATAGTAGAGACAGTAGCTACCAAATAATATTTGTTCACGGAAGGGACATGCATTAGCTACTAAACCTTTTTGGTCGATAAAAGTCTACTATTTTGCTACTAAAAACAAGTGTTGTCGGAATTGAGTGTCTTTTGGCGACTAATAATTTGTTAGTCGTTAAAACATGACATTTTGGGGGGACTAAATATGATTTTGGTCGCTAATTTCACAGTTTTTGGCTACTACTTGTGTGTTAGTCGTGCAAAACAAGGGTTTTAGTGACTATTTCAATTTTGGTCGCTAAATCTGAAAAGTTTACCGACTGTAATTTAGTAGCCAAAATGAGGTAAGAAATTATGGAGGAAGTATTTAATTTTTAATAAATATATTAGCAACTAAAACAAAATTTAGTCAGGAAAAAATATTTTTTTGTTTTATTTTTATTGCAATAGAACTCCATTTCCTTCCCTCTCGCACTCCCGCCTCTTTCTCTGCTCTGTCTCCATCGCCATCACAGCAAGGCTTATGGATCATCACTTTGTCTCCCTCCCAGGTATGTCCTCTCTCTCTCTTTCTATCTCCCTCTCTATTTCTGTCTCATTCTCTGTATGGCCTCTCGGTTTCCCTCTTTCTCTCTCTTGCTGTTTACACACATACATGCATATATATATACATACATATATACACATACACAAATCATATATACACAACCTTGATCCCATACATAATCGATTATATACTGTTTCCCTCTTCTCTATAGCCAAAATCTCCATCGCCATCACCATCACCATCACCGCAAGGGTTGCTAGATCATCGGGAAGTCTCCCTCCCAGGTATGTCCTCTATTCCGCATGTGTGTCTCTCTCTCTCTCTCTGAGATACGTATCTCCCTCTCAATTTATCTGTCTCCTTCTCACTATCTCCCTCTCTCTTTCTTTGTCCCTATTTACACACACACACACACATATATATATACGCACGCATAAATCATATAGGAAATGCTGAAAATTAGGGCATTGTTAATGAAATTTAAAATTAGGGCAATTCTTGGGCTAAGATGTTATTGAATTTAGCACTGAGATATTTAATGATGTATAATGGATTTTTATTGTAGGACCTGCCATATCTTCTTGTCTTCCTCATGTAGTGAGTGTAACGGTTACATGGGAATTGCCCTGCGTGACTTGTGAAATTTGTGTATATATATATACACTATTGTGATCCTTATTCAATACAAGAAGATTTTAGCAATTGTGTTGTTTGATAATTTTTCGATAGAAATCAGCAATTGAATAATTTGAAGCACAACTCATACAAACTGCTTTGAATGGAAATTTCAGAAAATAACTCTCCTTTTGTTTGCAATTCTTCATGCTCGTTTGCAAAAACTATTAATAAGAATGTTCTGTTAACATCTTTTGTATTTCGGTAATGACTCTCATTTTTTTCTCTCAACAGTCAACTCCATTCCTTGGATCCATATTAAAGTTTTGCAAATTTCATGTCTGATGTTCTCAATCTTTCATCATTCTATCTCTAAGGTTTAAAGTCACTACCTCAAAAGGTTTCATGAACAAATGGCTTTAAAAAAGATGTTTCTTGCTCAGTTTCTAATATGCTTAGAGAACTTTATTTCATAAGCAAAACTATATAGAACTCTTAGAAATAAATCCTACTTATTTAATGAGACTGTTTGAATCAGACATGTCTCAAGTTACGAAATGAATTTATTAATATTACCATTCCGTAAAGGTGTTTTCAAATTCAATTAATGAACTAGCAAAAGTCAAAATTTCAAGATGAATCAACTACTCATGCATTTATGTGCACTCCAGTAGGTTAGTTTCCCTATATTTGTTAGCTTCCATACTTTTGTGTGCATTTGATATGTTTTTGAGTTGGTTTTCTATCAAAAGAAGTTATGATAATTAGAGATAAAAGTGTAGGCATGAGCAGTCAAAGTATGAGCAATTTGTTGTGCATTCATGATGCTTTGTTGTCAAAACGACTAAAAAATAAAATATTTTTGAAAGAAAAATCAATAATAGATGGGTTCTTATTGATACATAAGAAGATCCCACATTAAAAACTTTTGCACTCATCCAAGAAAATAAATTCTAAAATCTATAAACTTCTGTATATTGATAGAGTCAATCAAGGTCGGATAAAGATTTATTCAAGGAACAACTATCTCTTAGAGAATAAAGGAGCAAATGAAAAGATAAGTACTTGGAGAAGAGCAAGACAAGGACCATGTCAATAGCTAGCAATCTGAATCTCCCTCTCCCAGTTGCTAGTTATACAACTTTTTCACGATGTTGGTGCCTTTTCTATTGGAACTTAGAGGAGATCAGAATACATTGAATTTCATGTTCAGATTTATGTTGGCAATATGTCTGAGGATAATTTTTTTGACTTTGGTGGATGAATGCAAGTAGCAGCCCCTTCCGTTGCCTGCGTATGCATAGGCATTGAATGGGTTTCTAATCCATACTTGTTTTGCTATTTCTCTTATGTTCATGTGAATGTTAAGTCCATTTCTTGATGGGTTTTGCATTTTCTGCCATTTTAATGAGAATTTGAGTTTAAATTCCCTTCATTTTCTGTGGAGATGTTAATTTGTTTTTCATATATTAATTGAAGTATGGTAACTGATGGGTTTGCTTGTAACTGATGTGGATGTGAATGTGGATGTGGATGTGGCTAGGGTTGTGGTGGAGGAGATTGAGTATATCTATATTGCATTTTTAGCTTCTGTATTTGGATGTTGTTTCTTATTCAATTTTAGCTAAATGGGTGAAATCTTGTGTTGATTATGATGTGGCTGAATCTTATAGTCCATTGGCCTCTGTTGATCATAAAACATTATCGAAAATGTCATGTATAATCAACAGTATTTTTATTAAATTAGCTAACGAAATGTTATTTCATTTTTGGTAGGAACCATTTTATTGTTCAAACCAACTTGGCAGTTCTAGTTCCAGTGGCAACAATTCCATCAGCAACTGTAGCGCACTCTTCACAACTACAGGTAACTTTTCCCTCTCTCTCTCTCTTTCTCTAGAAATTGTTTTCAATCTCTCATTTATTCAGATTTTATTCTTTGAGTAGCAACGAAAGGACATCAATGAACTTCTTACAACATAACTATGACTAGACTATATTCGGCATAAGTCGGATAGGAACCTTTGTTCATTTGATCATCTTCATCATAGAACAAGTAGCAATAATTGACAGTATATATACATATATGTCTCAGTAGATGGTAATTATTTGTGAGAGTATTACTTCTTAGTTTGATTATGAATGTTGAATTAAATATAAACTATAAGGACCATAAGGTATTGAAAAGAAGAATAATAACACTCAATTTTATACGTATTTCAACAAAACATTTGTTGCTTTAAGTTTTGGATTACTTTCTTTTTTTGTTTCACTTGGTTGAGAAAATACCATACTTTGAACATTTTGCTTGTTTGAAATGGGAAACCATGTCTGTGTTATTACCTTGTGTTTAACAAATTGAATTGAGCTTCCGTGTGACAATTTCTTTCCTACTTATTGACAATAAGCACGCCCTGCTTATCCGTTAGCTTTAAATAAGTATGACACAAACAAATCGTTCACTTAGGTGTTAGGAAAAGACAGGCTCCTCATGGTACAAATCGTTTTATTTGGTCCCACCCTAAAAGAGATTTATGTGACAAGCCAAATAGTGAATGAAAAAACAATATAATCTATCTCAACTTGAAATGCGTGTTCTCATTTCTAAAAAGTTCAATCTGTGCTTGAGTTGTAGGTGACAAAAAATGGACAAGAGTTTGATGACGATAAATAATAGGTTGACAAGTAAAGAATATCAACAAGGGGTGAAGGCATTCCTTGATTTTGCTACGGCAAATTTAGGCGTAGAGGATGAAATTAGGTGTCCGTGTGTCGATTGCATTAATGGCACAAAATATAGCAGACAAGTTGTGTGGATGCACTTGACTCGAAGAGGAATGGCATCTTTCGTATATAACTTGGGTGCACCACGGGGAACATGTTCCCATGTCTCATCCTAGTGTATCAAATGACCAATATGGAGGTAGTGGCGAATGTATGACAGATATCGATGATCCACTCATAGGTAAATTGCCTATTATGTTGGACGAAATTTACGTGAATGGTCTTATGGATAATCATACCGACGAGGAACCTAATGGTTTGGAGAGAGAGGATTTGCATAAGTTCATTAGGTTATTCGAAGATGCACAACGCAAAGTTTACCTGACATGTGAAAAGTTCTCTGTGTTATCATTCATCATTAAGATGCTTCATGTGAAGGTGTACAACAAATGGAGCAACAAGTCATTCGATATGGTTATGCATGTATTCAAGGACATTTTATCAGAATGTGATCAAACTGTTCCATGGACACTCTATGATGGTAAGAAGTTCTTACGTGACTTGGGTTTGGGATATGAAACAATTCATTCGTGCAAGAATGGTTGTGCACTATTTTGGAAGGCGAGTGCAAATTTGGAGAATTGCCCTACATATGACGCGCATAGATACAAGTTGAACGATGATGGTGGTAAAAAGATTCCACACAAGGTATTGCGGTACTTTCCTTTGACACCGAGGTTGAAAAGACTGTATATGTCCAAAAAAACAGCCGCAGATATAAGATGGCACAATGAGAAGCGTGTGGATGATGACATATTAAGGCATCCAGCCAATAGTGAAACATGGAAGGACTTTGATAAGCAATATCCGACGTTTTCACAAGACTCTCGAAATGTAAGGCTAGGGCTGGCAACAGATGGTTTCAATCCATTTGGAAATATGAGCACATCATATAGCATGTGGCTCGTAATCATAATACCTTACAATCTCCCACCGTGGAAGTGTATGAAAGAGTCATTTTGCATGTTGTCATTGCTTATTCTTGGACGTTCGGCACTTGGAAGAGATATTGATGTTTACTTGCAACCATTAATAGAAGAATTAAAGAATTTGTGGGAGTATGGTGTGCAAACATATGATGCATCCAATGGGAAAATTTTTAGAATACATGCGGCGGTAATGTGGACCATAAATGACTTCTCTGCTTATGTTCACATCGATCGTGCGTTGAATGCAATAACTGGCAAGTATGCCACTCCAGCAACTAACGAGTTAGGAATTCAAATTAGGACCTTGTGCCCTATGAAAGATGTCAAGTCATGGCTGGATCTTGATGAGACTACAAAATCTGTCGTCATCCAAGCTATTCTTGTAACTGATATTACTTGTCCACAAGATGTAATTATATTATGTATGCTTATAAGAAAGACTTTTATTTAATTATTACAATTTCCATTTGTTATGCTTGTAGGACAAGTTTCAAATCGGAGACGATTTCCACAATGACTTACAAGCACAAGAGATTGTAAATAAGAAGGCCTATGGGTTGTACAAAGATTGGAGGTACACCTTGAAGCAAGAATTTGAATTCTTAGAGGGACTTCCACGTGATGAAATCTATGCTCATCCGCCCCTAGGGGTGAGTTTAGATGATTAGAAGCATTTGATCGATGTGGCATGGCAAGATGCATCTCACCAGGTAAAATAATAGACTGGATAGAGTACATACACCTATTCGAAAATGTGATATGCCTTAATATTTCCTTCAAATTGTTTATTTGCTTGTCTTATTTTTAGAAACGGTCAAAAGCTGGCAAGAGTAATAGGAGTCAATTGTCATACAATCATACCAATGGGTCTCGCTCATTTCCTATCGCAATGGCTGCTATGATGAGATTGATTTTATTTAAACTTGAATCCATTATATATTGTTTGGATATGAAAATGTTATGTTGTGATTTTTTGGGGCAATTATGGCTCTATTAGTACTGTTATTAAACTATAAAGTAAAAGAAGAAGAGCTATGTTTCCATTTCTCGCATTTTTTTCTACTCTCTAGGTAACCACATGTATTGAAATTGTAAATGAAACAAATAATAGAGCTCATATACCAAAAAATAAAAAAAGGCCAAAATAAGTATGTTTTCAACACCATAGGTTGTTGTTGTCTGCAAAAACTTTGTCTACAAACTCTGTCTGCAAATTCTATTTTGAACATCTAAAGTCTGGAAAAAAAAACTGTCTGAAACAAATCTGTTAAGGATACCAAAATAAAATAATCACATTACTCTATGTGTGTGTGTGTGTGTGGAACTCTTGGAATTTTGTTTATGTATGTATGTAGGACAACTGTGTTTGCATGTCATTGTAGTTGGTAGTTTACAAATTTGTTGCTTCTTGCGTGTTTCCAATCAATTGTTTTTTTAACTGTAAAATATCGACAAAATTTCAAGTTAGTGAATTTTGTAATGGTGGCTGGACCACCCCCATGATATATGCAATAATAAGAACTATATATATGTGTGTCTCTATGGACATAACCAAAACTGAATATTTTTCTCAAAAAAAAAAACAGATTATTGGGGAATCACATGCCAAACAACTTGCATGAACTTAGACTCTCAAAGACACACACAATTATGGCCAGAAAAATGATCGCAGTCCTTGTATAAACAGAGTTCCATCCATGCCAGTGCTTTGAGAGCCTTCCTAAATATGATGAATTAAAAGTCCTATCCATATTAGAATGAGATTTGAGGTTTGAAAAAAAACTGTCTGAAAAAAACCTTTTCCAGCTACTTTGCTGGATTTCTTAATACTTGTAGCTTCATTAATATACCTTCTCAAATACAGCATGAACCCGCTTTAGGATGTCAGGTGTTCCACGCTCAGCTTCAGTTATTGCCAGAGGGCAAAGTAGAAAAACAGGGCATGCCATTGCAGTTAAGGGCATCTACGTCCATTGCCACTTGTGAAATTTGTGTAAACTAGAATCTCACGCTCTATTTCCAAATCGCTACAAATCATGCGAAAATCATAAATCATCTCCAAATCTGTCCACAAATTTGTATAAAAATCTGTTAATGAAAATTTGTCTATATAAATCTGTCTGCAAAGAATCTGTCTAAACTACAAATCTGTTTGCAAAAACTCTGTTATCATACAAATCTGTCTGCAACAAATCTGTCTGCAAAAAATTGCTTAAAGTGTCATTGATTTATACATTAATGTGTTAACAGGTAGCAAAAACTGGACAAGAGTTGGATTTTCCTAAGTTCTATGAAGACAGCCACACTTCGAAGAAAACGAATGACTGGATCCATCCGAAATGCCGTGAGCTTCATGTAAGTATGTGACAAGGAAATATATGTATTCAATATGACTGTAATTAGTACCCAGTAATACATATATGTTAGTTAGCTTTTTTTGTCTTATTTATTTGCAATGATAGCAAGAGATGGTCAATGTACAAGCGGCTGCCATCGAGTCGGGGACACCATTGACACAGGAAGAGCTTTCAAGGCAAGTGCTTGGACAGAAGAAAAGGTACTTGCTTGGATTTGGGAGTGGCCCACAACCCTCTACCATAGCTGTATCACGAGCACACGATAAGGACATGGAAGCAATGCGAGTTAAGGTAGAGGCACTTCGTGAGGAATGACAAAAAGATCATGACAAGTTAATGAAAGAGCGAGAAGAGCGCGAGAGATGTTACAATGACATATTGAAAGAGAGTGAGGAGTGCATTCAATTAGCCAAGGAGATATTGAAAGAGCGGGAGGAGGGACAAAAGGCAAGGGAGGAGAGAAATACAAAGGTCGAGCATCTTAATAACGTAGTTGCTAAACTGTCACAACTCTTGTGAATCTAAGTTGGGCATCCGACGTGTGCTTTTTAGTAAGAACAATTTCATTAATGTCACACTTACTTTGTTTAAATATGTTCGCATTAAGAGTTGAAAATGTCATCAATTTGGGAGTTAATCTGCTTCACAAATTCAATAGGAGTTGTTTAAATATGTTCACTTTAACTTTTATTTATAAGTTTCTGAGCTGATTCTTTATACTCATTCCTAGATTACAAACCAAGACCGCTATTCATCAAACTCAGATTTATACCTACCAACCATCAACAAAAACCTTTGCATTTTCAACTCTAATTTACATTGTATCATTACCACCCAAGACCCTCATTCACCTAACTCTTACCTAGCAAAAGAATACTTCAAATGAGAAGTTGTAAAGGAAGAATCTTTGCTAAGTGACAATTAGGAGACATTTAAGATGCCTTGACAATTCATTGAACACTCTACTAACCAAGTTTAAAGTTTCATTAAAGCCTACTACCTAGAAGTTTAAAAGCTTATTTATGAGTTTTTATAAATTAATAAAAACTCAAATCTCCCAAACAACCACATGTTATTTGTACAATTGATTTCTTGTGTAGTTACTAGAGTTTGGTATTGAGTTTTCTTAACAATGAACTTGTATTTAACATATTTACTTGAATAAGATTAACTATAGTAGCAACATGTTAAAAAAACATAGTGAATTTCAATCTTCGTTTAAAGTAGCATGTTGTTTTCAACAATGGTATTTTGAATAGTAACTCAAACCACTGTTTTAACGTAATGGTAAGCTTCTCAGTGACAAATGTGACATGTAGGGACAGACGGTATGTAAATAGAACACATACGTTGGGAGTTCGAGTTGAAAATGTCATAAATTTAGTCGAAAAAAGGGGTTTGGGGGGGCGAAAATGCAAAATAGTCCCTCAAACCTTGGTTTTAGCGAAAAGCTTCACGGTGAAAAATGTGACACGCATTTGACAATGCGATAAATAGGACACCTACGTTGGGAGTTAGAGTTGAACATGTCATAAACGTAGTCGAAAAAACAGATTCGGGGGGCGAAAATGCGAAACAGCCCCCGAACCATTGTTCTTACATAAAGGGAAGCTTCCCAGTGAAAAATGTGACACGTGCGGACAAACGGTACATGAATAGGACACCTACGTTGGGAGTTAGAGTTGAAAATGTCATAAACTTAATCGAAAAAAGGGGTTCAAGGGGCGAAAATGCAAAACAGCTCCCAAACCATTATTTTTACGTAACGGGAAGCTTCCCAGTGACAAATGCGACATATAGGAAGAAACGGTACGTAAGTAGGACACGTACATTGGGAGTTAGGGTTGAAAATGTCATAAACGTAGTCGAAAAAGGGGTTCGGGAGGTGAAAATGTAAAACAGCCCCCGAACCACTGTTTTTTTGTAACAAGAAGCTTCCCGGTGACAAATGTGTCATGTAGGGACAGATGGTACGTAAATAGGACACATACGTTGGGAGTTAGAGTTGAAAATGTCATAAACTTAGTCGAAAAAAGGGGTTTGGGAGGCGAAAATGCAAAACAGCCTCCAAACCACTATTTTTACATAATGGGAAGCTTCCCAATGACAAATGCGACATGTAGGGATAGACGGTACGTTAGTAAGATACATACGTTGGGAGTTAGGGTTGAAAATGTCATAAACTTAGTCGAAAAAAGGGGTTCGGGGGGCGAAAATGGAAAACAGCCCCCGAGCCACTATTTTTTCATAACGGGAGCTTCCCGGTGATAAATGTGACATGTAGGGACAGACGGTACATAAATAGGACACCTACGTTGGGAGTTAGAGTTGAAAATGTCATAAACTTAGTCGAAAAAAAGGGGTTCGGGGGCCGAAAATGCAAAACAACTCCCGAACCACTATTTTTTCTTAACGGGAAGCTTCCCGGTGACAAATATGTCATGTAGGGATAGACGGTACGTAAATAGGACACATACGTTGGGAGTTAGAGTTGAAAATGTCATAAACTTAGTCGAAAAAAGGGATTCGGGTGGTAAAAAGGAATTCAGGGGCCGAAAATGCAAAACAGCCCCCAAACCACTGTTTTTATGTAACGGGAAACTTCCTAGTGACAAATGCGACATGTAGGGATAGACGGTACGTAAGTAGGACACGTACGTTGGGAGTTAGGGTTGAAAATGTCATAAACTTAGTCGAAAAAAGGGATTCGGGGGGCGAAAATGGAAAACAGCCCCCGAGCCACTGTTTTTTCGTAACGGGAAGCTTCCCGGTGATAAATGTGATATGTAGAGATAGACGGTACGTAAATAAGACACCTACGTTGGGAGTTAGAGTTGAAAATGTCATAAACTTAATCGAAAAAAGGGGTTCGGGGGGCGAAAATGCAAAGCGCCTGACCCTTTTTACGTAACGAGCTTCGGTGACAAATGCAACATGCGGCGGTGATGCGTAAGTAGGACAAGTACGTTGGGAGTTAGAGTTGAAAATGTCAGAGTTGTAGTCGAAAAAAGGGGTTTGGGGGGCACCATTTTGCAAGAACTAAATGTGATGAAGGATATATCTTGTTGACCTAATCGGTTGGAAATTCGAATAATGGATTTGTAAAGTTCAGCTAAGGTTTAGGTGCAATTGTGTATTTGATCAGTTTAACTATCACCACTACAAAATGCGAAGGGCATCCTAGTTCATGGATGCTAAAATTTGTTGAAAGAAAGAATGTACAACAACAGTTGAATACTAGACAGTTCATATAACATGGCCTCAAGATTTGGCTGATGGAAGGATAATTCCTCAGCAACAGATCAGGGAACTTAGGACTAAAGAAGCTAAGTATTGAAGATACCTATCAAAATTAGAAGGTGTTATGGAAGAATAGTTAAGCATAATCTTTTTCAGCTATGGTCCCCATAAGCTTGTAAAGAACCCCAAGGCATTACTCATTCAAAAATAGAAGTATATCTACATCTATAAACCCACTAATTAGTTAAATAGAAATGAACAGTATTATGATTTCATTACATTGTTAACTTAATTTCTTCTTTAAGGAAAGTGTTTCCAAACTTTCTATGATTATATTGAATAAATTAGAATCTTTTATGAAGAAAAAGTACACACCAATTTCCATCTATGGAGGTCACAAAAGCACTATTTTAATGTAACGGGAAGCTTCATGGAGGTCACAAAAGCATAAGCATAGTGAAAACACCATCTTCATGCTAACCAACACAATCTCCTTGCCTTTACAAATTGCTTAATTGAGGTTTCTTTATTGTAGGGCCAGTATTGAGTTTTATGGCCAGACAAACTCTAATGATGGGTCCTCTTACATTTTTATAACAAATAATTTTTGGATGAAATGGTAAGTACACCCATAATTTATGTAATTTGGTAATACCTACACAGTTTACTTTCACATTTAACTACTAAAATTTACTTAGATAGATTTAGAGATTAAAAAGCTAAAACAAGAACTCATGATGGGTCCATGTTTGGATATCTTTCATTAGTTAATAGCTATTACTCTCCTTGTCTTTTAATGTTTGAAATTATTACAATATATATATGTCATCCAGAAGTGCCTCTATACGCACCAAACTAATGATTTTTTTTATTTTTTTGCAGATGTTTTTGGACATACAAATGTGGATATGTTTTTTTTTGACAAGTACGGGAGGGCATTGTTTTTATATCTCTATCCGTATATATAGTGGTTTGTACAAATTACTTTTTTGGTGTGGTAAATATCAGCTAAGTTGGCATGGTAGAAATTAACATAGCACGTGGTACAAAATAGTTTTGTGGCAATACAGAATATAATTTTTGTTGTGGTATAGAAGTTCTAGGTGTACAATTAATTTGGTTATTCCTGTATTATGTATGGAATTAAATTATTGACATTGTATTAGACTTGGTTCTTATGGAATTTGCAATATATATATAGTTGGACGTTCAATATTAATTTTTTGGATGGTTGGAACTGAAATGTGTGCACATTGTTGAATGCTTGATAACATATTTAGCGTTGATAGATTATATTGTTTATATAGGGTGCAGGTTGTATTAATAATGAATATAGGTTATTTAGAAAAAAAAAAAAAAAAAAAACACGTTAAAGTATTTGGCCACCAAATATTTTGGTAGCTAAATACGTAATCAAATGTTTTGGTGACTAATAATTTAGTAGCAAAAACATAACCCAAAAATTTTTTGCGACCAAATAATTAGTAGGTAAAACAATTGAGAATGAGAGAAAGAAACTATTGGCCACTAAATTTTTTAATCACGGAAAAAAAATGGTATCATTTGGCGACGAAAACATTTGGTGGCAAAAAGTGAAGAAGTGAATGTTAAGAGGCTTTTGTCTACGAAACTTTTAGTGGGCAAAAGTAACAACAACAAAAATTACTTAGTCGCTAAAAATATGTAATCTATTGGTGACCAAAATGTTTGGTCTATAATAGTCATTCTTATTTTATCGTAGCACTTTCAGTGACTAACACTTTAGTCGCCGAAATCACCTTTTGCCGACTAAATAATGTTTGGTAGCCAAATGTGTACTTTCGGTGACCAATTCTTTAGTAGCAAAAAAGTGACACCTTCCCCGACCACACGAACTTTAGTAACCAAAAGTCACATTCGGCGACTAAAGGTTTTAGTGGCGGAAACATAACATTTGAGAACTAAACAAATTTAGTAGCGAAATGTAGTCACTTTCGACAACCAAACAAAGTTTAGTCGCCAATACTATCGCCGACAAGGTATAGGCAATGAGTTTGGCAACAAAATATTTTAGTCGCTAAATCGTTTCAGCGACCAAATATTGGACTTTTGGCGACCAATATTTTGGTAGTTGTGGGGATATATTTCTGAGTACCAACACGTGGCATGGTGATGCCGACGTGTCAGCCGAGGTGCCACGTGTCGTGGTAGTTACGCCGAGGTGATCTCGGAGTTGCCGAGGTTATCTCCGAAGGTATCGGAATCCGAGATAAGTGGATAGGGACAAGAGTCCTAGATTGAGAGAAGACTTCAGTTTGGGTAAAGATGAAACTCTTAGAGAGTTTATCCTAATCCCACCGGAAGTCTCAGAATAGCAGTAATCCTAAGTCCATTAGGGCCAGGCTCCTATTAGGACTAAGATTGTGTTGGCTATAAAAGAGAGGCACCCCCATGGGTCTAATGTATGTTTTTATATACTCAAGCTTGTGAGTTGAATACTTGATTGTCTTTGAGAGATATACTAACTTGATCGTCGGAGTGCCCCCGGGTGGAAAAACCACCACCGGAGCCTTTTCTTCTCAGACAGACGGGGTGTCATCTATTCACCTGTGTTCTGGCCCTGATTAATAAGGAGGCGGTGTGATCGAAAATCACTCACACAATTTGGCGCCGTCATGTGGAAAGAAAAGATGAATAGATGGCCATGAACGCAAAAAGAAAAGGTTAGGGACAGGCTCAGTTGGGAGTGGCAGGCCTACCAACCTTGACATTGAAGGAGACAACCATAACGAAGAAACCCGTGACCAGGGTCACGGAGGAAAAAACGTCGGCCGGGAGGGCAACACTTCAAAGACGACAGATCAGGACAGATACTACAACGAAGATAACCTCCAGGTATGGAGGGATAGGTGCCTACGGAGGGATGAGGAAGTGAAAGAATTGGTAGACAAGTTAGCGAGACTGCAATGCGTCAACTTTATGATGCAAAACAATATCATGCGACCACCATACATTGCGCAGACACGCCAATTCGGCAGATTAATACTCGAAGGAGGAAGGAAAATAATTCCCAAGCACCTCGACACCAGAGCGCGGCACTCCCGCCTTCGAAATCGGACGAGAAGAGCCGAGACAAGAGAAATCCCAGGACATATCACACGAAGGACCTTGAGCCCAGAGAATATCGGCATATCAAGGCGGTAGCGCTGCTTTGACACAACCCATGGAGAAAAGATCAAACAGGCCCCACGAGGCCGAAAGTAGTGTAGAAAAGATTGAAGTCAAAAGATAGCAGAGCTCCATGGAGGAGCAAAGAAGACTTAAGAAATTACCTCAAGAGGAAGGAACACAATCTTGCCGAGGTTACCTCACCCGCTGCCGAGGACACCGTTCTCAGATGAAGCTGGACAAATTCGAGGCAAGAAGAGATTGACATCCGAGGTTTCAAATATATGATGGTAAGTCGACCCTAACTTCCACGTCGGATTATTTTTGAACTCAATGGCATTATCGATTGAAACAAGCCATTGCTCGCAAAGTGTTCCCTCGCCCTTTGGGGTGATTGCATCGATTGGTTCCACAAACCGCCAAAGGGAAGCGTGAAAACATGGGAAGGCTTTGGCCGATGTTTGTGGCCGTGTTTGTGACGAACAAGCTGCGACCATTGAGGTGGGCAATTAATGGCTCTAAAGATTAGCAAGGATGAAGGCCTTAGGGCCTATGCAAAGAGGTATTACGAGGTGTTCAATCGAATACCTAAATGCAACAGAAGTGGCGGTCGTGTCTTTTAGAACGGCTGAAAGAGAATTATTCATTACGGAAATCTTTGGCAAAAACATTGCCAAAAAGCATGGAGGAGCTCATGGCAAGAATCGAGAAGTATGCCGAGGAGGATACATCGGGAATAAGGAGGTAAAACAAGAAAAGGGAGCGGTTTCATGCAGCAGGCCGAAGTAACAACAGATTCAACAAATCGGAGACGAACTAAGGGCAAGCAGTGGCGATCGTGGTTCGAATCCCGATCCACAAAGTCTGGATCAAATCTGAAATCAACCCTATTTGAGCACCAAAGAAAGGCAGGGAATACATGGGCGAGGAACGTTGGTAGGAGTTGTGCTTACCACAATGAAGAAGGGCACCCAACTCGAGACTCTGAGCCCTAAAAGCATATAGAGGACTTAGTAAGACAAGGCCATCTGAGGATCTTGTCGACGGCCAGGCCAGGAGAAGAGCAGCAAGGTTGCCTCAGCACCAAGACCAGCCTCCCCCTGACGAACCACGGGGAGGGAGGGACCTAGGGTGGTTAACGTAATTCACTCCAAGGTGAACGAAAACGACATACGGGGGGAAACCCAAATAGTAAAACACCTGCAACACGTTAACCAGGTCGGACAAAAAAGACCTCGGCCTGAAGAGTACCCAGGCCCGATGATAGCATTCACCGAAGCCGACCTAGAGATGGTCCAGCACCCGCATAATGATTCCTTGGTAGTATCCCTCCAGGTTGGGGAGTGCTAAGTGAAACGCATCCTGATACATCAAGGCAGCTCTTGTGACATCATGTATGTTAGATGTTACAAGGAGCTAGGCCTTCACCCAGATAACATGGAGCAATCGAATGGCCCGATGGTCGGCTTCAATGGAATGTCGACGTGGCCACTGGGCGCTATAAATTTGGAAGTACAAGCCGGCACTAAGAAAATCAGGACAGAGTTCATCGTGATTGACACACCTTCACCATACAACATCATCTTGGGAAGGCCATGGTTGCATGCGATGGGGGCAATTCCCTCAACGTTGCATCAACTATTGCGGTTCCCAACAGAACATGGAATTGAAGAAGTCAGAGGAGACCAGCTGAAGGCAAAAAATTGCTCCATGGCAGCGATGAAAACAACCTGCAGCATACAAGAACCAGAGAAGGCAGAGATTGAAGATGAGGACATGGAGGTCCTAGATGATGTCGGCAAGGAGCCGACCGAGAAGAGTGAGGAAACACTAAAGAAAATCCTCATCCAGGAGGGCGATGAAGAGCACTTTTTTCTTCTCGGCTCAGGCTTAGCCGAAGAAGAAGAAAATGAACTGGAAGCCTTTTTTAGAACAAACATAGAGGTGTTCGCCTGGACACTTTATGAAATGCCTGGCATTGACCAAGGTCACATGTCACCTGACTAAACGTTAACGGTCGGCCAAACTTGTAATACAACGAGCGAAGGCCAGCGTTGATGCGTCGAAGCGATGGAAGAGGAAGTAAACGGACTTCTAAAGGCTGAGCCATCGAGAAATCAATTATCAGACATGGCTATCAAACCTTGGTGGTAAAGAAGAAGAAACGGCAAATCGAGGGTATCGTAGATTTTACAAGCTGAACAAAGCTGTCCCAAAAGATGACTTCTCTGCCCAAAATTGACCAGTTAGTGGATGCCACATCTGGACATGGAAGGATGAGCTTCCTGGATGCTTATAGGGGGTACCACCAGATAGCCATGTACCCCCTAGACGAAGAGAAGACAGTATTCATCACCCTAAAAGGCCTATCTTTTCTGAGTGATGCCTTTTGGGTTGAAAAACGCAAGAGCAACCTACCAAAGGCTGGTAACCAAAATGTTCAAGCACTTGATCGGCCAAACAGTAGAAGTCTACATCGATGACATGGTCGTGATGACCAAGGAGCCTAAGAGTCACCTTGAGCCTAAAAAAGGTATTTGAAATCCTCAAAACATATGGCTCAGACTCAACACATCAAAGTCTTGGCGTTTGGAGTTGAATACAGTAAATTTACAGGGTGCCTAGTAACAAGGAGGGCATAGAGACTAGCCGAGATCAAATCAAGGCCATTTTTGACCTACAAAGCCTTGTCCAACAAAAGCAGTACAAATGCTTCTTTGGAAGGGCATGACCCTAAGCAGTTCATAAGCGAAGCTTCGAGACAAATGTAAACCCTTTTTCAACACGGTAAAAAGAACACTGAGACTTCCTTTGGTTGAGAAATGTGAGGCTGCTTTGGCCGACCTAAAAGAAATATCGACCACGGCTCGATCCTCTCAACACCTAAACACAGGGAGGAGTTGTTTTTGTATAGTCGATGTCGAACCTTGATAAGTCACAGTGCTAATCCAGAAGAACAAGGAGAAGAAGTTTGTCTATTATATAAGTAAAACCTTGGCCAATATTTGAAACAAGGTATCTGCCCTTTGGAGAAATTAATCTTGGCCTTGGTAATGGCCTCAAAGAAATTGAACCATTACTTTTCGGTAGCACAAGATTGTGATGCTAACGAGCACCCACTAAAGTCCTTGTTGCAACAAAGAGACTTAGGAAGAATTGCAGGAGGCGGTGGCCTTGGGCTGAAGTATGACACAGAGTTGAGGCCTGAAGCGACAATTAAGGGCCAAGTTTTGGCCGACTTCGTGGCAAAATTACGCTGAATCCATCGAACATCGGGCTCAGATTGAGCCAAGATGAGCGAGGTCAGCAAGCAGGAGAATCGACCAAAGGCAAAAGCTTGACAAAGGAAGGAAAAACTCAAACCTTGCGGCGTCTACATGGCGACTCCTTGATTGTTTGTCGATAGAAGTTCAAACAAGCGAGGCGGGGGTAGAATCTTGCTAATATCTCTAGATGGAGAAATAATAGAAACGATCTATTAGTTTTGGGGTTGAAGGCCTCAAATGAAGCAAAATCTGAGGCATTAATTGCGGGGTTAAAACTAGCGGCCGAAAGCGAGATAAGGTAATAGTTTTTGTGATTCACTTATTGTTAACCCGATCAACGGAGAATTTCTGACCGAGAGCGAAAGGATGTCGGCATATGAAAAAGAGGTCATTAGATTGGCAAACTTATTTGAAGGCTACTCCAAATAAGCCGAGATGATATGAATACGCCCGATCGTTGTGAACTGACAAGTTCAATGCTGGAAAAACAAGGACAATTATGATTGACTACATATCGGGCGACATAGAACCACAAAACCTGAAGCAAGCGGCAATGTGTGGACATGGAGCAAAATTTGGATGAATGCAATTGTTGCATTCTGAAGAAAGAAAAAGCCGCGAAGACCACAAGGAGGCACACAAAGTCAGTTGAAGTCGGCAAGATTGACTGACTGCAGACGGACATCTCTGAAGATCCTTCTGGACCCCTTTTAAGGTCGTACACCCTTTGCGGAGTTGAAGATTTTTTATATGAAATTCACGAAGGAGTTTGTGGAAGCCCTTTGGCGAATCACTAGCTCTGAGGCCATCACCCGAAGGTATTGGTGGCCCTACATACAGGATCTGAAACATCGTGAAGAAGTGCGAACAATGCCACAAAGGTTTGCACCTTTGATTCATCGACCGGTATTGACCTAAATCGATATCCGGCCCTTTGGTATTTGCCCGATGGGGCATGGATGCAGTTGGACAACTTCCCAAGCTGGCGGGAAAATACTTTGGTAGCAGATTACTTCACAAAGTGGATGGCGAGAACCTCTTGCCAAAATCCGAGATGTGGGCGTCAAAATTTCATATGGAAAAACATTATCACAGTTGGCATTCCCAGAGCCATAGTTGCCGACAACGAGCAGCGGTTTGACAAACTCATCAAGAACTTTTTGCGAAATTCAAAATCAAGAATTATTTTTCAACACCAAGTTTTCCCCAAAGCAATGGGCAAGCGAGACTTCAAACAAAGTAATTTTGGATGGAATAAAAGAAGAACTGCGACTGACAAAAGGAAAGTGGGTAGGCGAATTGCCCAGCGTGCTTTGGGCATATCGGACTCGCCAAGAAGATCAGGGGAATCCCCTTTGCCATGACTTATAACGCGAAGCGATAATTCCTTTGGAAATCGGCATTCGAGGATCCCGAACTCGGGAGTTGAGAATGGGACTAACGATATACTTCTAGCCAGATTTGGATCTTTTAGAAGCGAAGAGAAAGGCGCAATTAAAACTGCGGTATACCAACAACGACTTGCGAGCTTATAACAAAAAGGTCAATCAAGAGATTTTCAAGTCGGTGACTTAGTCACGAGAAAAGTAAATGCAGCAACAAGAAGGATCCGAGAGAGGGCAAGCTTGGCCCAATGGGAAGAACCTTCTGAAATTACTTGATTAGGCAATGGAGCTTACCAACTTGAAGATAATGAAGGCAAAAGCATTGCCAAGACCTTGGAACACTTGTAATTTGAAATTTTTCTATCATTAGATGTGCATTATTTTTGGCCGATGTCATCAATAAAATCTTTTTGGAATTCTTCAAACACATATGATTGTTAAAAACATATAATGTTGTTTCTGAGTGACATAAATAATGAGAACCCAAGTGGAACTCAGGTTCACATTGGGGGCAGATAGAAGACAAAGACACTTAACACTTGTTGAAATTTGTAGCAATTTACAAGTTGAAGTTAAGCCGAGATAGTTCCTTATCTTCACTTGTTAAAATTTGTAGCAATTTACAAGTTGAAGATAAAATTTGAGATGGTTCCTTAGCTTCACTTGTTGAAATTTGTAGCAATTTACAAGTTGAAGTTAAGCGAGATAGTTCATATCTTCACTTATTGAAATTTGTAGCAATTTACAAGTTGAAGATAAATTGAGATGGTTCCTTAGTTTCACTTGTTGAAATTTGTAGCAATTTACAAGTTGAAGATAGTGAGATGGCTCCTTAGCTTCACTTGTTGAAATTTGTAGCAATTTACAAGTTGAAGTTAGCGAGAGATAGTTCCTTATCTTCACTTGTTAAAATTTGTAACAATTTACAAGTTGAAGATAGTGAGATAGTTCCTTAGCTTCACTTGTTGAAATTTGTAGCAATTTACAAGTTGAAGTTAAGCGAGATAGTTCCTTATCTTCACTTGTTGAAATTTGTAGCAATTTACAAGTTGAAGTTAAGCGAGATGGTTCCTTAGCTTCACTTGTTGAAATTTGTAGCAATTTACAAGTTGAAGTTAAAATTTGAGATAGTTCCTTATCTTCACTTGTTGAAATTTGTAGCAATTTACAAGTTGGAGTTAAGCTAGAGATTCTTGTTTCTCTTCACTTGTTGAAATTTGTAGCAATTTACAAGTCAGTGAAATAGATCTTTTAACTTCAGGCTTATAGCAATCTACTAGTTAGTTAAACCAAAGAAGATGCTTAACACTTGTTGAAATTTGTAGCAATTTACAAGTTGAAGTTAAGCCAACATATGATCCTCTGTTGAAATTTGCACAATTCTGAGTTGAAGTACAAGCTAAGTATATTGTTTAAACACTTGTTGAAATTTGTAGCAATTTACAAATAGATCATTATTTAGCTTACTTGTTATAATTTGAGAAAAAGTTTGCAAAGTTAACATTGAATAGTGTACATTTTACACTTGTTGAAATTTATGAAAAGTTTGCGGTCGATATCTTACGAAGTAAAGTTTGTAGTTATTATACTAGGTATGTAACCTAGAAGATTGCACAAAGGAGGAAAAGAATGAAAGGCATGCAAAATATTCTAAGTATAGAATCATGCAGAAGCAATCAAGAGAAATTAAAAGATTAAAGCATTCAGAGGAAAACAATTGCAGTTGTATATAAAGAAGGCACTACAGCCTACCAAAAGTACATTATTCAAAAGAGACAAAGAAAGGCACATCGGCCATAAGAGGAAGCTTACATTGTTCAGAAAAACAAAACAAAGTGTAAAAGACAATAAATAAACACATTCAAATCAGGATTCTTCAGCATTAGTAGTTGGAAGGGCTGGGACCTCGGAAGATTCTAGTGGAACCTTCTCGGCAACCTTTTCTGCCTCAATCTCGGTGTCAATCTCTGCAAGCGTTTCATCAAAACTTTTTTCGACTGGAGGAACGTCGGATGATGCTTGTTCAGGAATAGCATCCTTAACAACCTCCTCATCCTCCTCATGAGTCAGGTCTAGGACTTGATTATCTGAGGAGGAGATTTGGTCTCATTAACAACCTTAGGCTTCCTTACTGAAACATCATCGTCATCCTTATCCTCGTCCTAAACCCGGACTCGATTCATCTTCATCTGTAGGTTGACTTAGAGAAGGAGGATGAGGGAATGGCAGAGGAATAGCATCAGCATTGCGGAATGGAGAATCAGCAGGAAGATCAAGTCTTTTTATCAGGGACATCCAGCCAAGGGAGAAGCCCCTGTTGCATGCCTGCCTGACTTGAAGCTTGTAGTCCTCAGTAACGTCGGCCACGCCCTGGGCATAAGCCTTTTCATCAGTTTCTTTGATTTCAGCTTCTTTAGTTGCCAAAACTTCTTTGAAGCTCCTTTTCGACTGGGCACTTTTCTCGACTTCTTTTTACCAGCAATGACCTTCTTTATAAGCCGGCTGACATCGCCTTTTCTTGACCAAGGTTTGGGCCTTAGTAGCGACCTCAACAGATCTTCCGGCTTCTTCATTTTTTTGTTGAAGGCTTTTGTTGGCCTTGAAGGAGGTAAACTCCTCTTCGTCTCGACCAACTTTTCTCGATTTTTGAATAGCGCATTGAAAAGGAATGGGCGTCTTTGGATGGCTGAAAACAAGTATTAGAAAATATTCTAAGTATGAACAGAAAGAAAGAACAAGTACAGCGAGAACACTTACTTGGGCGAGTGTTAGAGCATTAGGCGTAGTTCTGCATACTCCTTGTATCGACATTTAAGCTCCAAATCACTTGGAAGAAGTAGTCACGATCTTTGAGGCCACGCCGACATTTATGTCGTCGGCACTCTCATTTAGTCATTAACTTTGTCTTCTAAGAAGTAATTTGGGGGCCCAAAGGAACATCTGGTTTCTGATTCGATGTAGTTCTTTGAAGGCGACCTCGGCTTCTTGATTTTGTGGACTCGGGAGGTTAGGCCGGCGGACCTTTTGGCAAAAGTAAAGCGATCTTCTTACTCTCTGTAATTGTGCAATAAGCGGTATCTTGATCTCGGCCAGTGACTTTGGCCTTTAAATTTGGGCCTTCTTCAACTCTCTTTGGCTTTGGTGGGAACATAATTTGGTCGAGCGACATCGGCGTCGATGAGAGATCGGCTACGAGGTCTTGAAACAGCGGGCTTTAGGCGATCCATCTCGTGATTTGACAAATCTGCGACATTTGCGTTAAGATATTGGTATTAAGTATAGAAATTTGAGGTAGATGGTGATTGGTTGGGTCGGATGTTGACTCTTGATACATTAGAGATGTAGAAGCGATTTGGGTTGTGACGATGGGTGGAGAGGCTCTTTTTCTTCTTCCTTGGAATGTCGGGCAAAATGAACTTATATGTTGGAATGAAATTTAACAACAAAGATGCTTTCCTTTGTGGACGAGCAAGTCCAAAACTTTTGGATCCTTGCCTAAAAAGTAGGGTGGCGAAAGTCCTTTGGTGGCTTGCGAGCGTCTGCAAAGAAGAACAAGACATTCTGAACCCAGACAAAGTTTGAAGACTTGGAAAGAAAACAACTAAGTGATTAACACGGGCTCTTACCCTTGCCCTCTTTAAGCTGCTTTCGAGAGGGTAAAGATGAACATCTTAAATGCAGGCCAAACTCCCCAATTTCGAAGCAATGACATAGTCATCTCCATCCCTTGTTGGAGTATGGGAGGTCGACTCACGATTTTGAATTCAGTGGACCTCGGCGAGGTAATAGACATAACCCTTTTCTTTTCAAGTTAAGGGCACACATGGTATAACAATATTGGATGTCGGAAAGGGTGATCCTAACGTTCTCCTGCCTAGCTAACGTTATGATACCATTAATCACTCTATAGGAGTTGATGGTAAGCTATATAGGGTTCAATGTTTAGTAGTGAAGAACTTCTCGAAAAAGGGGATTGAGTAGGAGCCGAAGTCCACACTCAGCAAAAGCAACAATGGGAAAGGGCATTGTATCATCTATGGGCATGATAGAGTCATCATCTCGGCCCGATGTCAGATGGACATCGGTGGGATGGAGAACTCTTACTAAAGAATTCAAGTTTGGTTGGGGTGTCTACCTATGTCTCCACATACCTATAACGTCGGCCCTAAATATAGAGTTTGGGTTTGAAGAGATATTTGAGAAAGGTTGCTAGAACCTCGGCTACAAATGCAGGTAAGGATTGGTGAGGCTTGTTTGATTTTCCTAAAGAATTGGCGGAGTTCTATATGCAAATCCCAAACCTAAATTTATGAAAGTAAAGATTGGAGGCTCGAATCTAGAAAAAGATACAAAAAGCAAAAACAAAAACGGCGTTTAGAATCAAAGAAGCGGTATGGTTCTCAAAAAGCGAAAAGAAATATAAAGTAAAAGGTCAAGAATAGTGGCAAAAAAAAGTGGTGAAACAGTGCAAGTGTTCATGACATGAGCAAATTCATGAAATAAGACGCGTCTAGATGAATAATATTCAGTAAATCAAAGGTTTGAACAAAGTAGTAATGGCAGCAAGAAAGCAAACGAGCATAAAGGAATTACAAATGAAAGAGCAGAGGCTTACCAAGAAAAATGGAGCCGATATGAAGATTACCGGGTCGAAATGACGATTCTGAATCTAGACGGCGTAAGCTTATTTGGAATGGAGGAATGAAGATTCGCGAATTTGGGAGCTAAAGCGATGGCGGTTGAGAAAGTTTGAAAGCGAAAACAAGAAAATCAAATGTAAAAGTGAAGAAAATAAGATGAAGAAAGTTTTGTCAAAAAGCGTGAAGCAGCTGACAAAATAAGGCATTTAGTGTGCTGGAAAATACATCGTCGACGGCGCAAATAGATAAAACGACTTACAAGCACATGGCGCAGACAATGAAAATAAAATACATAAGAGAAAGCGGTTGAAAGTGATGCATAATGACTCATCGCGTGGAAGAGTTCATTTGAATTCTTGTTCTTGAAAGAAGACATGTCGGCCTAAGAAGAATGACCTCGGTGAAGAGTTCTTATCTTGAGCATACTAGAAAAAGGAACAATATAGGTTTCATCACCTCAAAATGCCAAGGTAATAGAACCTAGGGGTTATTGGGGATATATTTACGAGTACCAACCGTGGCATAATGCTTGCCGACGTGTCGGCCAGTGCCACGTGTAAGTAGTAGTTACAAAGGTGATCTCGGAGTTGCCAAGGTTATCTCAGAAGGTATCGAAATCAGAGATAAGTGGATAGGAACAAGAGTCCTAGATTGAGAAGACTTGATTTGGGTAAAGATGAAACTCTTAGAGAGTTTATCCTAATCCCAGAGTCAGAATAGCGATAATCCTAAGTCCATTAGGGCGAGCTCTATTGGGACTAAGTTGTGTTAACTATAAAAGAGAGCACCCCATGGGTCTAATGTATGGTTTTATATACTCAATCTTGTGAGTTGAATCGTGATTGTCTTTGAGAGATATCTTGACTTGATCGTGAGTGCCTCCGGGTGGAAGAATCACCGCGAGCCTTTTCTTTCTATAGGGGCGGCGGTGCCATCTATTCTCATGTTCTGCAATTTGAATTACTACGGAGGCGGTGTGATCGAAAATCACTCACCTGATGATCAAAAGTGACATTCTCTTCCCTATAGGTCTTACCATTCAAGAGTATAAACTTACATTCACAGGGGCTTAGCTTTTCTATTTTCATGATATTAGTCAAAATATTTATATCAAATTTCACTTTATTATTTTAGTTGTTTTTTCCCCACTAATGTATGCTCTAGCAATACTCTTTATTTTAGTTATTTTATTTTTAATTATTTATTTAATAAATTTTTATGAGCTAAATAAACAAAATTAAAAGAATTAAAAATTAAATACTCAACACAAATAATTAACTTGAGTACTGTAATTATTCATAAATAAATAACTTGGGTAGAAATGAGCTGTGTGCAGGGGCCCAGCCCATGAAGCAAAATTCCATTTCTGACTCTTTCAACGGCTTCAGGTTGGGCCTCAGGCTCAAGTGTTATAAGGCCTACATCTAACAGAGCCCATCACTTCAGCTCTATTTGTAAATTGTCCATTTATGTATAAAAAATTCTTTATAATTTTTATTTTCCAACTCTTATTAATATTGTAATTCAAAAAAAAAAAAAAAAAACTCTCGCTAATTTTATGATGAGTAGTACACCATAATCACAGTTAATCAACATGGGCCCAAGTTTATGTGTTCTCTCTCTCAAAGTAGGCAAAGTTTACTATAAAACTAAATAAATTTTATAAATTGGTACATAACAGTATAAAATATTGTATAATTAAAAATAATAGTCTTATTAATTAAATTATCATTCAGTTTTTTATTTTATTTTAAACAATCAGTAGGAGGGAAGTAGGAGAGTAAATGAAAAAAACATGCACGTATTATTCACATGAGAAGTTCATCAACCTTATCAAGGTTAGATGTATGAAATAATATTGAAATTTGATTAAAAAGTATAAGAGTTGATTGTTATAATTAAAATTTTAGTAAAAATATAAAAATATTACAATAACGTAATTAATCATTTTTTAAAAAGTCTCATGCTAATAGACAATTCCAGGGGCCTTTATGGATTATTTCAACAGTTAGGCCTAGACCGAGGCTAAACCAAGAACTATTCGAGCTTGTTTAGTCCATCACAAACACAGGTCTAAACTTATCGCATCAAAAGAATTTGCATTAGACTATCTGCTCGTTTGGCATAAAAAAGCCAAAGGTTTTTTAGTTAAAATAGTCACAAAAAGACAAAATAAATTTTTTAGTTCAATAAAATAAAACATCACATTCAACTCATAAACATTTCATTTTTTCCCTCACAAAGTTAAAAAAGTCAAAAAACATCCTTGAGACTTTTTAATCATAAGTTAAAATAGTTAAAAGTCAAAAATCAACCCACATCCCAAACCAACCCTATAAATCTCTAGATCAAATGATGACTCTTACTCATAGTGAAGGTGCAACTCTCTAAATATTTTTATCGGTATCCATAAACTTATATTTAATTATTTGTAATCCTTTCCAACAAAGCAGCTAAATTGCATCAAATCAAGTTATCCATGATTACACTCGGTTAATAATGAGAAAGAGAGATGATCTAATTAAAAATTA
Source organism: Camellia lanceoleosa (assembly GCA_025200525.1). Classification (NCBI taxonomy): domain Eukaryota; kingdom Viridiplantae; phylum Streptophyta; class Magnoliopsida; order Ericales; family Theaceae; genus Camellia; species Camellia lanceoleosa. Next base: position 20,673,558 of record CM045768.1, read on the forward strand.
AAGATTTTTTTGTTTTGGACAAATAGTCACAAGACATTTGTACTTTTCCAAGGCTGTTACAAACTATAAAAAAATTAAAAAGATAAAAGTAAAGGAAGTTTTTAGTAGTATTAAATATAAAGTTGGAGCTAATCATGCATGGAATTATGAAAGCATGCCACAACCAAGCCAATGTGTTGAGAACTTTCCAATAGAATACAAATTATTTTGCTACTTTAATGAAACTTGGATATGGGAATGACTCTGAATTGCAAAACCTACCAAAGGGATCAAAACAAAGTGAAAGAAAACAGTATGTCAACATCACAATAAAAAATTTTATTATCAGAGTTCAACATTTTTTTTTTTTTTTTGAATTAATTACTTGTATTAGATTCATTCACTTTACAGACTAACCGACTCATATGTTACTTAATCAGTAGGAATATACCTTTAATATTTGTTTTTTGTGTGCGTCTGACACCAATTAGATGCAGAAGGAGCAAGAGCAAGAGCATCCGACAAATGGCAATCCATCTTTATAAAGAAAAAGTTATCTTCTCATCGAACAAAGGAAAGATGCGATAGGACAACGAAGGAAAAGTGTACACGTTGTTCCGCAAAAGGATTTTTTTATCTTCAAATTTTATTATTTGAATAGATGTAAATATTGTAAGATAGAAAAATAATAATGTAATTTAAGAACAAAGAATCTCTTTTCAAATTTATTTATTTTTTCTAGAACATTGTACTAATTAACTATATATTGAAATTCTATTATCATATAACCTAATAACAGGGGCGTAATCAGGAATTTCCCTCAGTGGGGTCATTCAGAGGGAGAGAGAGAACAAATAAAGGAATGTATCAATAGTAATGCAACAATAGTTGTTAGAGAATAAAGCGTTGATGGAGCAAATGAATAAACGAATACTGAGCTAAAATTGACACCACTAAACAATAAATAGCTCCAAATATATGTGATTATGTGATATTGATCTAGATTCACTAGGGTCATTTTGTTAAAATTGACACTACTAAACATTAAATAGCTCCAAACCTTTGGGTCATTTTGTTAAAATCCAAAACTATTAAACAAAATTTCATATATATTTAAACAAAATTTAAAAATTCGGTGGTGTCGATTGGCAACAGAATTATAATCCCGCCCTGGCTAATAATTATGAGCACTGTAAAAAATAAAAGGATCTCCATAAACCGTGTATTTTACTCTGTGTTTTACTTCATGCATGCATGAGCATGGGCATGGAACTATGTGAGATAAAGAGATAGGGAAGCTGATCAGAGTGTCTCCAAAAGCCTAATGGGTGTCCATCATCTAATAATTTTAGAAAAATTCTCACTGAGTTGTCTGCAAGGTGGTGAAGGGTGGGTGGGGTGGGCGTGACAATATTCAATTTTGTCTCACTTTGGACCACTGCCCTCATCTGTATATGCTATGTTGGTTCATAAATAAATAATTGAAGCCTCCTAAGCTTTTCACTACTTCCTAATAACAAACAAAAAGAATGCATGACTATCAAACTAACAACTACATGAGTGGGCTCTTCTTGCACCCCTCTCTCTGTATATATGTGTGCGCCTCTCCTCTCCATAGCATCCATGAAGTTGGAGGGAAAGAAAATCCAAATGGACCTCTCTCTCTCTCTCTCTCTCTCTCTCTGTGAATATGGAAGGTTTTGGCTGTATCATGCACCACTAACTGTTGAAGCTGCCAGCATGATCTAAACTTTTCTGTGTCTCTTTCTCTCTACCTATCTCAAAGGAAATATGAGATCATGTAGGTAGCTTCACCTGTTGATGGAATCATGACAAACTCTAATAATCCACCTATTATGCATCCTTGTGCTCTTTTTCTTGATCTTATCAAAAGCTTTTGAGGTAAAATAAACACGCCCAAGTATTTTTTTTTTATGTTTTTTATTTTCTTTATTTGCCACAAGATTTAAATCTGGCACTGAACCACCCAAGGCCCAGCTAAGCTTAATTTGTATCAATAAACTGTTCTTTAAGTTCTCCACTAATTTGCTGGTATTTGTGTGTATGTAAACAGATTACCTAAACTCAGAAATGGGTTTAGCTGGTCTCTGGTCCATTAAGGGATTGAACCGTGTAGCTCAAGCTCATGGGCTCATTACAATCTCGCTTTGATAATTTAATCCGTTTATTTTATCGCACTTTTATGGATAATTTGTATTAAAGAAAAAAATGATGAATATGATAATCATACCTATATAATTTCATCAAATATGTATTTAATACAAATAAATAACAAATATAATTTTATAAATATACAATCCATTTTTAAAGTCAAATATGGTGAAATTATGAGGCTATAGTTATCATAGAAATTAATTTTTTTTCATAGATGATTTATGCATAAATATTTATAAACTAAATTATTTGAATTATCAAATAGGACTCAAAGGTAAACTCAAGGGACTAGAGGCGAAAGAAAACTCTTAAGCATTAACATCATACATATATACATTATCTAAGCTAACACAAAATTATAAGATATTACCATGAGGTTGGTTGAGTTAGTAGAAATTAGATTCTTCGTCTTTAAAACTTAGGTTCAATTTTCACTGTCATAGTCTTCCTTAGTCGGTCATAAGTCCTTTTTGAGCCTGCGGCTTGCCTAACCCTAAAAGCTGGAGTAGCCTCGCCTAACTAAACTTTTGAATACCAAAATATATATATGTATATATATATATATTTATAGTGGATACTACGAATAACTATGGCCCTGTTTGACAAGAAGGTTTTGGGTTAAAATATCCAATAAAAGATATTAAAATAGTCAATAAGACAAAATGTCACATTTATCCCATAATTATTTTACTTTTTTCTCTCACAACTATCAAATCAACTTAAAAAAAATCAATTATCTTTCTAAATATAATTTTTTTAGTTAAGTTAAAATAACCACACAAAAAAACTAAAAAAAACCAATTAAAATAGCTAACTTCTCAAATGAGCTCTATATGGCATTATCTATCTAGTATTTTTAGCCAATGAAAAATCGCAACTTTGTCAATATGGTATTCCACATAAAGTGTGCCACGCTGTGGAGAGTCCACATAGATGCTATGTGTCTCTTCTGTATTTGTTTGTTTTAATGATCCCTTTTCATTTCTTTTCAAATTGTATGAATTATGAAAATAGGTAATAATATACAAACACGATAGTGATATCTCATTTTGTAGCACCTTCATTCATAAAAAAACACTTATTATTGTTTGAACAATTTCACAAATGTTAATGCCATATCATTATTCTTGTCATGAATTCTACATAAAAATTCTGTAAGATAACAATTTGCTTATGAAAAAGTATTAAACATAAACTTGACACAGAATTGAACCTATATGTATTTATTAATATGCACACTATTTTTGTATTTTTAATAAGAAATTGGTTTTATGTAAAATATAAAATACTTAGATTATAGATTCACTATAACATATAAGAGTTTTAGAGATCAAATATTTTGGTCTCTAAAATGAAATTTTGTTGCAAAAGACATTTAGAACCAATTTCCCACTTTGTTATGAGGCTAAAAGGTCATCGAAAAGTCCAAAACAAGGCTTTTAACGACAAAATTTTGAATGTCACTAATAAATAGATTTTTTGAACAATAATTTGGTCTCAAAATGATTTATTTTTGAGACAAAAAAATTTCAGTCCCAAAAAGATAATAATTCATCACTAATATCTAATTTTTTGTTACTTAAAATATAATGGCGACACTTTTAAGTAATAAAAATATTTGGTTCTTAAAAATAATTTTATTCCTAAATTTTGGTTTCTAAAATCTTAATTTTTTTGTAGTGATTAGTGGGTTGCTTTGTTGTACATCTCAACTTAGGTGTGCAACCTTGACAAGAAGCAAGATGTTATCGTTAGACAGCATACTAAGGTAACATAAAGTGCATGTCCAAACCTTGTTGGATGCTTCTGAGATCCTTCTAACTAATTAATATTAATTAAAATCATAGCCATTGGCTTCGAATTTAATTATTATGTTTTCCATTTGCTCAAAGACTATTATTCAATCATGCCATCTTTCATCAAAGAATCTAAAATTAGCTAAAAACAAAAGGTAAGGATAAAAATAAAAGAAAGAAAAGAAAAGAAAAAGACAAAAGCACTTGAGTCTTTGTACTAGCTCTACAATTGTTATGTAACCTTTTGTAATTATTCTCAAATATGTGGTGGGATATTCTGTATTAAAAAATTCTCCAATTTTTAATATTTAATGTATTTCCAGTCTTATAAATGTTTTGCCGCCTCGAGTGCCAGTTGATTAGAAAAGATAACTAGGAGCTACATCAGGAAATCAAATGCTAAAACCATATTACTGTCCATGTTGGCCATCAAATCTGTGATTTGCTTCTCGTAACAAAAGATTAATCCTAGTTGAGCCAAAGCTTTGAAACCTGCAATCAAGAATGATAATGTCACTGAATCGATGATGATGATCGTTGTTATTATTTAGAAAATTCACCACCGGAGTAGCATCCACTTCTATTTCGATTTTCTCAGAGTCTAGGTTAAGTTGGGTCCATCTCACAGGACCGAAGTTCAGCGCATGTCTATCCATGCTGATATTTAAACATAATGCACCACACGAAAGTAACATAAATACTAGTCTATTGCCTTAATAATATCTCAAAAGTATGTCAATAGACATCATGTATGTTCTTAACAACTGGACGTATCACCCGCTAAAAAAAATTGTTATAAATCAGCAGTAGGTAATAAACCACACAAATTTTATCAGTTTCTTTCCATACAAAAACAGCTAAATCTCCCAATGAACCAACAAATGTTTCTGTTGTTTGCATATCTAACTCTGCAACCAGTTTCCATCGAATCAACCACCCATGCTTTGTGGGGAAGCAGCAACTGAATCCGGAATATTTCCAACTTCAAATAAAACATTTTGGTCGTCTGGAAAGAGAAGGTTGGAACAAGCCATCCCCAGCTACAGTGTAAAATCTGGAGAACATTATTAAAAACAAATATATAAGTTATTTTCTAACTTTACTACTTGGCACCCCAACAGAATACAGACTCCCGCAAAATGAAATGCAGAAAACATAACAACCAGGTGTGTTCCAAAAGTGGTATTTCAGTGATTTTGTCTTTAAAATTTTAACCCATTCTCGTACAGTCCCAATAGAAAGATACAAAAGAGACAGACTTGTATTTAATATGCTGATTTTGACAGACCATATTCACCTGAGCAACCAGTGAACAACTCATTCTTACCTCTGTATTATGCATTTTGTTGCAGTTGCGGTGCATTTGCAGAATCAATCTAAATAACCGCTCATACCACCAGTCTGGTCCTCAACTAGGTTTCCAAGGAAAAATAACCTTCTCTAGGTTGTTCACCTTGTCTTACAAGGTGACATAGCTGATAATATGAAGGGTCGATCTCTCTAAATTTCTTAATTACTGCCATCAGCTTTCTTGACATTTCACTGTCATTCTCATACAGAGTAACCTGATTCTTAAGAACAAAAGAATACAGTATCAGAAGAGGCCAATCACAGCATAATTGAAAACAGCCAAGGAAATGACATGGAAGAAAATACAAGAACACATCATGCATTGACAAGAGTTTCACACACTTACAGAAGAGGAGGCAATGATTACAAATTAGTGGCTACTACAAATTTTTGCTCAGCCTTCAAAGAAAAGGAAGCTTAAACACCAACAAGAACTGAATTGTAAAAGCCAAAATTTTTAATAAGATACAAAGCCAGTAAATGTAACTTCACCAAGATCACATTCATCAACCAATTTCTTGGAGATAAATTGTGAGAAGAAGAATATACACCAGAATAAAGTACAACAAACTTAACACAAAAAGTATCATGCTTACGAAGTATGCCTCCAAGGAAGTTTTCTATCTATATAAATCCCAAGCCCTAAACCACAATGCGATCCTTATATCAATTTCTTGGGAAATTAATTATTGAAAAGATTATCCACCAAATAAAACACTTCTTTACTAGATTCCTATTACCTCGGAAGCTGCTACAGTTTGGCAATGTATATTGAATTGAGCACAACTAAAGATATTCTCATCAATTAACAGATATTATGACTCTGTAAAAGAAAAATTATGATGCATTCATATCCATCTAGAAGTTTGATCAATGCACTTGGACATTCCAGAGAGCGATGAGGCAACATTTAATTTCTAATATAATCCATGAGAATCAATTTGGTCATGCCCCCCGCTATGGATACTAACCCACAATGTGAGTGTGCATATTAATGATAGAAAAAACAAAAAACTCTTAACTTTGTGTCTCTTCCCACATCCAGGTCAGAGCTAAGTGGTATTGGAGTAAAGGTGCTTCCATGCTTGCTCCAAAAGTTAGGCTAGTCCTTTTAATTGTGCAACTGGTGTCGTTTGACGACTTACTTTGAACCACCCTGATGAATATTCCCCCAATGTGTGCATATTAATGAGAAAAATTTGGCCATACATATATACTATTTGAGCCGCCATATTCAGTCTTCACAAAGGATAATAGATTTGGACCAAACTTAGAAGAAACTTTCTTTGACACACGCAGGATGACTACGAAAATTAAAATAATCATTAACTTGATTTTAATATGTACTAATGTTTCCCTAATTTTATTGGCAATTAAGGGATCTTTTCTGCCGTGTCCCCAAATAAATGATGAGAAATCTGAAATAAGCTGCAGTTATACAACTATTCTAGCACATCAGATGAAACATAGATTCCATTGTTTTAGCCCAAAATATATCACTGCCTCTATCTTCACATACAACCACAGTGCATGTGACAAGGATACATAGTAAGTATGTTAGTTCATGAACAATATTTTCAAAACCTCATAAATCTGACAGTCAAATCTCTTAATAGACTTTTTAGGTGCTGAACTACAGAGATGAGTTTCATTTCAGTTTGAGTTACCAAGCAAAATGAAGCATAATTTGACTTTTTT
>CM045768.1:21280655-21443155 GCA_025200525.1 Camellia lanceoleosa
GAAGGGTACCATGAGAGAATAGAGGAACAGCAGGTCAAAAACGGGTAAAGATCTTACCCGATCAAATAAATACAACAATGTCTACAAGGCGCTCAGAAATGGCAAATGGTGGTGTTAAGTCTTATGCTGAGGCTGTTCAAGGTGGGCAGTGTCGTGAGGTGGTGAAGCATGAGATTATAGCTACTGAAGCGGGGAATGGTTGGTTAATTGACAGTCTCATTGTGAAGTTGAAAAGTTATCATGTCTTTTTTGAGTTTCGATTGGCAGTATTGGCTAAGGGGTCAAGTGAGGTTATCGTAAGGAAAGGGGGAGGGGGAAGACACGCCATTATTTCATTTTCTTCTCGAGCCCACATGAAGGAAAATCTGTCACTGCTTCAGGATTGTTGGCAGGAATGGTGTGACTCAGTAGTTGAATGGAAGGAAGGTGATTATGTTGAGCAGGAGAGGGAAGTGTGGATATGCTGTTATGGTGTACCTTTTAACCTATGGAGTGCGGCTACGTTTAGTAAGATTGGTAGAATTTGGGGGGAGGTTGTAAAGGTTGAAGACGAAACCGTTCAATTATCATCCTTCTTGTGTGGTAGAGTGAAGATTGCCACCAAATACATGGACTCTATTAATTCAAGGATTTAGGTTCTAAGTGGAGATAGGAGGTACCCTGTAAGGGTGTGTGAGGAGCAAGTCATTATGTCTAAAGTAGTGCAGGTGGACTGTAAGTGTGCCATCCATGATTGCGTTAGCTCAAACAAGCTTGAGCAGTTGGAAGGTGAATATGGTAACAGTGCTGAGGACGATGAAGCTGAGGTGGCTGGTGATGAATCTCATGACGTGGCTATTGAGGAAGAGGTAGCATCTGTTCAACGGAATGAGGTGTCACGTAGTGGGGCCAATGCAAGTGAAGGTGTGAAAGCCGGTACCTTCTCCTCTATTGTGGTGGAATCGGAAAGTAAATGTGGGGGAAACAAAAAGGAGGCAGAGGTTGATAAAAAGTTGTGCAAAGGCTGAGGGACTGCTGGTTCTTCAAAGAGCAAAGGGCGGTGCTGAGGAAGACGAGGTAGAGAACGTTATCACGCCTGGGTTTATGCACAGTTTGAGTGGGGATGCTGTTAACAGACCTGGAATAAATATAGAGGTTGTGTTGGATGAAGCCCAATCAAACGTTGGTCTAAGTAAGCCCACTAATAACCCAGAGAATGTTGGGTTTGCAGAAATTGGGCCGAGTATCAACTTTAAAGTAGTGTTAGAAGGGGCCCAGGTGAGTGGTGATCCAAGTGGGTTGGAGGTAAAAGTTAAGAATAATAAGGGATGTGGCCAAGATGATGGGGTCGGGGCTCAGCCCACTCGGAATTCGGCAGGGGTGTTAGGTGACCCGTGGAGTGAGGAGGTGCAGGCACCAGATAACAATTCAAACTTGGTGGAAGGAAGTACTTGTCTGCGAGGGAGAATGGGTAGAGCTGGAGGTATTAGCGGAAGGGGGGAGCGGAAAGCTAATAGAAGTCAATCTGCGTTCCTATCTGGGTTTCAAAAAGGAGCAGTTTTCAGGGCAGCAGCGACGGTTCTAGCTCAGTCTATTTCACTTGAAAGTTAGGTGAGTAGGAGGAGGAAGAAGAGCGTAGAGGAAGCACGAGCAACCGTGCAGCTTGGTTGAAGACTGGGGATGAGCTGTGAAGGCAAAGAGGATGAAGTAATTCAAAGTATTGTTCGGTTGGAACAACAAGATGAAGATCGATTTGAAAAGGAGGTAAGGGGTGTGCTGGGTCAGAATTAATTGGCCAAAGCATGGGGGTTTTTTTTGGAGCTGAAATTAGTGATCGATGAAGGTTATGTCTTGGAATGTTAGAGGGTTGGGCAGAGCAGAAAAACGGCGTAGAGTTAGACACGTGGTGCAGGGTAGAAAGGTGGATGTTCTGCTTCTTCAAGAAACAAAAAAAAGTTGTGTGGATGAGTTTTTTGTTCGTTCTTTGTGGCCATGGGAGAGGATGGAATTTCTGGAGGTTGGTTCAGAAGGTAGTACTGGAGGGTTATTGAGTGTTTGGAATCCAGAGGTTTTTCATCTCCTGGATTGCTCTGGTCATAGAAATTTCCTGCTGATATCAGGTGTTGTTCTCTGCTCCTTTGAATGTGTTTTCTTAAATGTCTACGGCCCTAATGATGTGTCCAAAAGAGCAGGGTTATGGAACATTATTGCTAATAGTAGACCTAGCTTCAATAAGCCCTGGTGTATGGGAGGGGACTTTAATGAAATTAGAAATATTGAAGATAGAAGAGGATGTACTAGGACTGACAGAGGAATGGTAGAATTTAATCATTTTATCGATCAGATGGAGTTAGTAGAAATTCCTATGTTAGACAGAAGATATACTTGGTGTAATTCCATGGAAGGGGAGCGGTGGAGTAGGATTGATAGGTTTTTGCTGGATGCAGTTTGGTTGGAAAAGTTTAGGTTTCAGCTGTGGGGTTTACCTCGATTGGTGTCTGATCATTGTCTAATTTTGCTGATGGAAAATGAGAGAAATTGGGGGCCTAGGCCTTTTAGGTTCCTTAATGCTTGGACTCTTCACCCTGGATTCATGTCAGTAGCTAAAAAAGCTTGGTTGGAGCATCCGGTTCAAGGCTGGGCTGGGTATAGAGTGTTTAGAAAGTTAGGTGGGTTGAAAGAAGAACTGAAAAGATGGAACTTGGAAGTGTTTGGATTGGTTGAGGAACAACTAAAAAAAGCAGAGGAGAAATTGCATGACTTTGAATTATTAGCTGAATCTAGGGAGTTGGAATCCATTGAAATCGAATTTAGAAGGGAGGCAAAACATCTAGTGTGGAAGCTTAGAAGAAGAAAGGACTGGCTTCGGTTCCAAAAGTCTAGGTTGAATTGGGCTCGTCATGGTGATAGGAACTCGAGGTATTTTCACATTTGTGCAAGCAAGAGGCATAGAAGGAATATGGTGGACTCAGTGGTAGCAAATGGGGTTAGTATAGAAGATCCTGAGCTAGTAAGGCTTGAAGTTGTTAGACATTTCTCAAAGGCGTTTGCAGAAGAGTGGCCATCCAGGCCAAAGATGTCTGGAAATTTTGCATCAATCAGTAATGTACAAAGGGGGGAGGTGCTTGAATCTGAGTTTACAATGGAAGAAGTCTGGGGAGCGGTGAAAGAGTGTGATGGGAATAAAGCGCCCGGGCCGGATGGATTTAACATGGCGTGTATTCAGAAGTGTTGGAAGTTCATGAAGAAAGACATGTTTGATTTTATGAAGGATTTCCACCACCATGGTAAACTGGTTAGAGGCCTAAACAGCTCATTTATTACTCTTGTACCTAAAAAAGAGTGTCCCAATGGTTTGTCAGATTATCGTCCTATTAGCTTGGTTGGGGTTGCTTATAAAATTTTAGCAAAGGTGCTGTCGAGAAGATTGAAGAAGGTGATACCAGAAGTCATCAGTGAAGTTCAGACAGCTTTTTTGGGGAGAAGAAATATCTTTAATGGTGTCATGATAGCTAATGAAGTTGTGGACTGGTGGAAGAAGTCAAAACAGAAGGGAGTGATTTTAAAGCTTGATTTTGAAAAGGCATATGACTCAATTAATTGGGAGTATCTATTTTCCATGATGGCAAATTTGGGATTTGGAGAAAGATGGGTTAAATGGATAAAAACTTGTGTCACCACAGCAAGAATTTCTGTCTTAGTTAATGGATCTCCCACTGCCGAATTCTGCCCACAAAAGGGGTTGAGACAGGGTGATCTTTTGTCACCCTTCTTGTTCAATATTGCAGCAGAAGGGTTGAATCTGTTGCTGGAAAGGGCTAAGAGTTTGGGTGTAATTAAAGGCGTTTCTATTGGCTCTGCAGGAGTGAACCTATCTCACCTTCAGTTTGCAGATGATACTATTCTGTTTTGTGCAGTAGAGTGGGAGGAGATTGTCAATGTTAAAAGAATTCTTAGATGCTTTGAGGTTATGTCAGGTTTGAAAATCAATTTTCATAAAAGTGTGGTGTGTGGTGTTGGAGTGAGTGAAGAGCAGGTTCATGCTTTTGGTTCGCTGTTGCATTGTTTATCTCAGAAGTTACCCATTAAGTATTTAGGTCTACCACTTGGTGCAAATCCTAGAAGAAAACAAACTTGGAAACATGTGGTGGATAAGGTGAAGTCAAGATTAGCTCTCTGGAAAAGGAAGCTTTTGTCATTTGCTGGTAGGCTAACATTGGTTAAATCAGTTATGGATAGTCTACCGGGGTATTATATTTCCATTTTCAAATTGCCCAAGGGCATAGCGAAGGAAATTGACAAGTTGAAGGCCGCTTTTTTATGGGGCAGCTCAGAGATACGGAGGAAGATACATATGGTTCAGTGGAAGGACGTAACTCTGAGTAAAGCTAAGGGAGGGCTGGGCATCAGGAAGGCCAAGGAAATGAATGATTGTTTGCTTCTAAAGTGGTGGTGAAGGTATGGGGTGGAGGATGAGTCTCTGTGGAAAAGGGTTGTTATAAGCAAGTATGGGGCTAATGGGGGCAGGTGGCTACCAAAGCAGAATGGGGCAGGTAAGGAATCCAATGTATGGAGAGATATTCTGAGTGTGGCTGCTTTAAATCCTGAGTTGTATCAGTTCTTTGTTTCCAAATCTAAGATTGTGGTAGGAGATGGGTGTAGGATTAAGTTTTGGTATGATAGGTGGTGCATGAATTTGAAGTTAAAAGAGGAGTTTCCCAGGTTGTTTAGGCTTTCAATGGAGAAAGATGAAAAGCTTAGTCACTTTGTGCAAAGGAGGAACAAAGATGGGCTTTGGAGTTTTCAGTTTAGAAGACCTCTGTTTGCTTGGGAGGTAGAGGAGCTTAAAAAGTTGCAAGAGATAACAAAGGATGTGCCCAGGCTCAATGTTAATCTGTGTGATGGTGTTCAGTGGACAGCATCCTCAACTGGTGTGTTCACAGTGGCATCTGTGAGAGCTTGGCTTCAGAAAAATTCTGGTACTAGTGTAAAGGTCACTAGGATGCTTTGGAATAATCTGGCATCTCCTAAAGCCCAATTTTTGAGTTGGTTGGCTTGGAGAGGAAGGGTTAAGTCTGCTGTTGTTTTGCAGAGATTAGGAGTGTTAGATGTTAGTGCAAGTGTTGCCTGCCTTCTCTGTTCTGTTGCGGAAGAATCAGTTGATCACCTTTTTGTGCAGTGCCCTGAAATATGGAAGGTGTGGGGAAGGTTGCTGCAGTGGTGGAACTTAAGCTGGGTGTCCCCAGCTACAGTGGATGGAGTGCTATATTGGTGGATGGGAACTAAGCATAGGAAAGTAGCAAAGAAAATTTGGGTGATGGTTCCAGTGGCAATGTTGTGGTCAACATGGAGGCTGAGGAATGAGGTTGTGTTCAAGGGCCATATACCAGATATGATGGAGCTTGGAGAGTTAGTAAAAGTGAGGGTGGGGCTGTGAGTTAGAGCTTCCTTGCCTAGCGTCCAGTACTCAGTGCACCACATAGTGGAGAACCTTAGTCAGGTGCTGTTATGTATCTGAAAGATGGGGGGAGCTGCATGGGAGGTGGTAATCTGTGGTAAGAAGTTGTTGGGTTTGTTTGGTGCAGAGTGTTGTGTATGGTCGCGGAGGCCTGCTTCATGAGGTTGCTGTGTAGTTTTTGAAAAGTCGGGTCGGTCACTGCTTTGTTACACTTTGTGTGTGTAGCCGCAGGCAACATAGGAGGTGGTAGTTGTGTTCATAAGGTTAGAAGATCCAGAGCTGGGTTTGATCTCCAGAAATGTAGTGGAGGCAAAGGAGTTTGAAGAGAAAGAGCTGTCTGTATGAAAGTTTCTTCAGGTGTATTGTCCTGTTTTTTCTGTAGTTCCTCTGGCTTGGGCTGGATTGGTCTCTCACCAGTTCACGCCAATTCTAGGCTTTGTTGATGTCTTTTTGCATGTAAGGTGCCTTTTTTCATCAATAAAGCTCTTGTTTTTTTGCTGATAAAAAAAAAAATAGAAACATCTGATATTTGTCGTACAACCTCACAAAAAAATATAAATATTGTCACTAGTAGTTGATAAATGTGATAATACATTAAAGTTTGTTTATGATTACCTAGGAAGCACAGATACAGATACGGAATACGGATACGGCGATACGGTAGAATACGGGTACGGCGGGGGATACGTTTGTAAAAAATATTATTATTATTTTTACAATTTTTAGTAATGCAGTATGCATAAAAATAAAACCTAAAACAAAAGACAAATTAATAAAGAAGAAAGATTCCTATAAAACTAAGAGTCTTCAAGATCAATAGTTTCAACTTGTTCCCCTTCATCAGTGAATATCACACGACTTTAGCTAAAGCCAAAAAACCATTCTTAGATAAAAATTTCAGCAAATATACTTTTTTAAGTCATCAATGATAACTTAGGAAGCACGGATACGGATACGGCGGGAATACGTTCGTAAAAAAAAAATTATTTTTATAATTTTTATAATGTAATATGCATGAAAATAAAACTTAAATTAAATTAATAAATAAAGAAAGAGATTCCTATTAACCTAAAAGTCTTCAAACATTCATAAAACATCCAAAACTAAAAGCAAAAGCAAAACTAAAAGCAAAAGCAAAAGCAAATGCAAATGCAAATGCAAATGCAAATTAAGCATCATCTTTACATGCCAACACCAAAAAAAGAATGAGAGCAGAGAGAAGAAACGTGAGAAAGTGAGAAAGCGAGAGAGAAGAGAGAGAGATAATAAGGATACATCAATTTGACAAATTATATTACTTCAACTCTCACTATATTCCTCTTATCAAAGAACTAAACAAAATATTATAAGTAATATGTAACTTCAAGTATCCGATACTTCAAAATTAATAAAAAAATTAATTAAGAAATATCCGATACGTATTCGCGAGTATCCAAGGAATATCTGTATCCGATAAATATCCGATACGGATACGGCTCCCTTTTTAAAGTATCCATGCTTCATAGATGATTACATAGATTCAAGTGATAAAATTGCTCTTTTGAAAAGAATTGAACATTGTAAGTTATCTCCTATTGTTGTTGCCTGATATGGGCACGAATTTGAACAAATGAAGGATATATATGGCCTTAATACAAATGCAAATTATCATTTCCATTTCTCAACTAAACAGAAAAATGTTTCAGACCACCTTAACACCAATGATAACAATATGCTATGTGGACCGGTTGCTTTAAATGCTTAATTTGAAGCCTCTTTGTGCTTAGCCAGTAACGGTGTCTCATTATCAATGTATTGAATCCATTCCTAATCTGACTCTTGGAACAATTTTCTGCTTCTGTTTCCTTTATATGAACTATGTTTTGAACTTTGTTTACCTGTAAAGATGGGAGACAAATAAATTTTGTTCTAGCGTTCAATGCATTGATTCAACTGTCATTGCTATTGTCGTCGTTGTCGTTGTCGTTGTCGTTATTGTCGTTGTCATAATGACTAGTGCAACATACCACCAAAATTGCTATTCACACTTGTAAATCTAATTGGCATGAATAGCCGCCATACTTGCAAGTTAACACTTAATTAAATCTGAAACTTGTAAGATGTATGCCATTAATTATTTACATATATTATCAAATGTTATTATTATATTTCTTTAAGTAACTGCAATATACTATAATTTTTTAATTTCAATCTATTCTTTGATGAACAGAATATACTTCCATCTCTAGCACTGCATCAAATGAAGGCTTTGGCGTTGAAAGTGAACTAGTTGAAATGCCTGCTAGTTGTGAGAGCGAAGTTAGTAAAGTGATTTTCCTTTTTGCTAACTCAATATTTATGTTAATAATGCATTGCTTTAGCAACCTAAATTAATTAGGAAGGTCTCTTTACTATTATGAAGGATAAACATGTTTTTTCTTTTCTTTTGATTTTTGTTTTTATGAAGTAACAGTGATAGATTTGCAGGCTGATCATCAAAATAATTAGTGTCAAAAACTTTTCTTTTGCAGATTGCTAATGAACGGATGGACAGAACTTTAAGATGCTTTGAACCTGTTCAGCTCCATCAGAGTGGTGAAGCACCAAGTTCTGTTATTTGTCATTTCTGCATTGCATTTCAACTACATTGTGTGTTTTGTGTTGACTCTGTTTGTTTAAGAAGTTTTATTTAGTTTGCTGAACTTATCGAAACTTGCCGTGTTTGTCAAATGTTTTATGTTACATTGTTTGTTGAGTTGTTTTATGGAGTATGCTGAACTTTATCAGAACCTGCATAGTTTTTTTTTGAACCTGCATGGTTTGTTGAAGGTTTTTTATGTGACATTGTTTGGTAAGTTGTATGACTGTTTACCTACTATTTCCCTGAAGCCATGACGCAAGTAAAAGTCGTGTGCACTCTTTATGTGTGGAAAAAGGATTGCAATTCGAGCCAATTAGGTTGGGTAAATTTTTTATTTTTATTTATTTTGAAAATTAACAAGTTATTTGATATGTTGTTTTTATTTTTAAAAAGAAACTGATGATTTGGGTAAATTTTTTATTTTTATTTATTTTGAAAATTAACAAGTTATTTGATATATTGTTTTTATTTTTAAACAAGGGAAATTGATTTCAAAATTTTTTGGCCTTGTTTTATTTGTATTTTAGAAAGAAAAAAGAAAATCAGAATTTTTTTTTGAAAATTTGAAAACTAGTTTGATAAAAATAAATGTCAAAAATATAATTTAAATTTTTTTAATTTATTTTAAATTTTTTTTATTTCTTTCAGCATATTAATTTTAATTGTTTTTTAAAAAAAAATTGAAATAAATTTTTGAAAATTAAAACATTAAATTTTTAAAAATTTTAAAATTATATTTCCACTTATTTTCAAAATAATTTTTTACTATCTCTTCCCTCACCATCTATCGTACATAAATACATTACTACAAATTTCATGTGAAAATGCTCTTATGCTTCAAAGCACAAGGTTACACGCACAAATCAAACTCAAAATCAACAATTTATAAACAAATAACATAGAAAAATATTAAGTGCACATAATCTATCATTTAATTGTATATAATTTTTCATATTTGGTGAGATCTATTAAATTTGTTGGTCTCATCGAGAGCCATATATCTATAATTAAATTTTATACACAATAAACTCAATATTATAATGAGACATACATATTTTAATTTAAAAATTTATTAGGCTTACTTTCAAAGTAATTCATAATTAAAACTACCTCAATGTTAGGATTTTTTGGTAAAAAATAAAAAATAATTTATTTATTTAAGTTGCATTACCTCCCTACTTATTTACACGAATAAGTCCAAAAAAAAAACTTCTTGAAAATGGTTTAAGACTGATTTAAATTCTTAATCTTGCAATTGGAATAATCTTGTGATTATATTTTAGGGTTTAAATCACCCACTTCAACTCACAATTATAAGATTTATAAGATTAATAGACGAAAATTTATTTTAAAAACAAAAATCATAGTCCTAATTCTTTACCAATAATACTATACTAATAGATGACCCGTGTGATGTATGAGAATTTATTTTTAAAATAAAAAATTGATTTTGAGTTTTAATACTTTATGCGTATAAAATTTTAACAATTGAAAGTCAAATACAAATAAATTTACCAATGGCTGATGAAATTTTTTGTCATTGTGTGTGTGATCCTATGTAAAAGACTCATAAAAATAATTTCTTTTTTTTAAAAAAAGGTGTATTCGAATTCAAATTCTTATTTGTGTTAATCAAATTAACAAAAAATCATGAATTTCACTTGTATCAAAATATTTTTTTCTTAAAAAAATAAAAACAATAAAAATTTCTACAATATATAAATTATGACTTAGTTATAACTCATGGTGTATTATTTTGGTTATTAATCAAAAAGGTCTTTTTTAATTTCTTATATTTTTTGTTAGGTCTAAAATGGTGCATCGGGTCTTTAATTATGTTTCAAGTGGTGTTTGATTATAATCTATTATAATACTTTTATATGACAATATTTAAATATTTTATTACACGAAAAAAGTGTTTAAGATGGGTTGACTCAAAAGTAGGATTTATGCTTATCTCAGTAAGATCGTAATAGTTATTCACTTTGATACATAAAAAATTACAAATTCAAATCATAAACAGGGTCCTCAAACGAAATCAAACACAAAATCTTTATAACCTTAATAATTTCAGTTTTCAAAAGAGTTCTGATTAATTATGTGGCGCATTATAATAAACTCAATTTTTTTTTTTTATTTAGTCAAATTATTTTTGCATATCTTTTTTGACAGATCTCATGAAGGTGCGTTATCAGTAATACTATAAATTTTAATTTTTTATTTAAAAATTATTCGAAAAACATCAATAGGTGCTTTAAATATACATAATCAATTTCGATGAATCATTATTCTTTAATATAATATTCCATAATATTTGGCATTTGGCATTTGTCAATTTATCTTTTAAAAACTTAACAAAAAAAAAGTTTTGAATTCTATACAAAATTTAATTAAAAGATTAAATATAAATATGTTGTGATTAGATTAAGAAGAAAATACATAAATTAAATATGTAGAGTATTGAATTTTTGGGATATTTTCTAATAAATCCCATCTCACAAACAAGTATTCCAATTAGTCTCAAGTTTTTTCTATTTATCTTTTAAGTCCTATTAGTGGAGAGTTTTTTTTTTTTTTTTTCGTGTGGTCCTATTTTTTATTTTGGTATTATTTTGGTGGATAATTATACTCTTTTATTAATGTGATAGGTATCCAATGTGGCGAGTATTAATGTGACACTCCAACGATGTGACACTTCAAAAAAATTAAAAACTCCTTAATGTATTTTTCATAAATGTAACAACGTCACAAGTATGATATGACACTCCACAACTTTTACTCAAAAAAAATAAAGGGCGTGTTTGGTTTGTATTTTGAAACATGTTTTTGGAAGAAAATTTTCAAAAACATGTTTGGTTACAAATTTTCTCAAAAAAATTCAAAATTATTTTTCCCTCTATTACACATCAATCAATCACTTTTTCTCTCTCACACACATCTACTTAATTACAATAAAATTTCAAATCATCCTAAACTCCCAAACTCCAAAAATATTTTCAAAATATACAACCAAATAAAAAAAAATTCTAAACTCTCTCCCCAATTATTTTTTTTGAAAATTTATCTCAAAACACAAACCAAACACACTCAAAAACTCTTTAGTGTACTTTTCTCAAACGTGACAACATGGTATATATGATGTGACATTCTAAAAAAAATTAAAAACTCCTTAGTATATTTTGCCCAAACGTAACATATGACACTCCAACGTGGCGAGTATGATGTAACACTTTAAAAAAATTAAAAACACTTTAGTATACTTTTCTCAAATATGACACTCTAACGTAGTGGAAATGATGTGACACAAAAAAACCTTTAGTGTACTTGTTAATCAAAAAGCAACTTAAAACGGGAAGTGAATTAAGTTTCTACAAATTAAAAATAATAATACCCAATAAAAACTTACTAACTAGTATAGTAGAAATTGATCAAGCAAAACTTAACAAAATAAGTTAAATGGCAGTGGATTAAGCTAACATAGTGAGTATCTCAAATATATCAGTTAGCTATAACAGTTAAGTAAAGAGGTAAGGAAAGAGAAATGCGAACACGATTTATAGCGGTTCGGCTTCAACCAAGCCTACATTCACTCCTCAAGTTTCACTCGAGATTTTTCACTATTTTCTAGTTTCACTAGGTGCTAGCAGCCTCTTGTACATAGAGTAATCCGCCACAGATTTTCTAGCTTTACAAGATCGCTAGTGACCTTATTTTCCCTAGCTTTAGAGGCTTGCTAGTGACCTTTGAAAGATGAGTATGATGTTTTTGCTTTCAAAGAAAGCTTATAATAAATATTTCTCACAGATGGATATACAAAATGAAACTCACTAATTTTGTGCAAAAACCTCTCAACGGTGGATATGCTTAACGTTAAGCTCTGTGTGTTTTCTGAAAGAAAAGGAAATACAAAAGATTTACTCTTCAGAGAATAGAAAGATGAAATTGATAATAAAATCACATAGCTTTTCTTGGCTCAAATCACTTTGAATTTCTGATAACCTCTCACAGGTAGATGGGCTTAAGGCTATAGCTGAGTGTTTGATTTTCTAAAGGAAATATGAACTCAGAAAAGTGTTGCTTCAGATACTTAGAGAGATGAAGAAGATGTGAATGATGAAGTATCAAAATGTATAAGGCACGTTGGTTGTCTCTCTCTATATATATTATTTTCTTGAACAACATGAATACTTCTATTTATGTAGAAGAAATGTATCCATTGTCTGTTATGTGTGTTGAGAACATTAAGTAAGATTTTAGTTAAATCAACTCTCCTCAAATTTGCATTTCCCATACATGATTAGATCTTGAAGGAGTTAAAAATGGGTTTGATTGAAGACAAGCAAATTTGAAAAAGACCCATTGCAACAGAGTGGTCGTCCAACTGGATTTCTAAAGCCAAGCTTTATTCTTGTGGGACGTCCACCCGGATGTCTGGTGAAGTCTCGGTCGTCAAGAATGACTGTCGCGGATGTCGAGTATACAGCTAGTTTGATAGCCGGTGGAAGTAGAGCTGAAACGAAGCTGATCTTGGCAAAAATACCACCACCGGACGTTACCCTTTTGAAATTTGATTTCTTGCCACTCTTGCTTTGTCTTCGTTACGGGCTAAAATTAACACATATTTAAGATTATTTGAGCCTCTAAAGAGATAGATTAAATTGATATGGATAAAGCATAATATCTTGATCAATTTAATTTATCAAGAATGAAATTAAAACATAATCAAATAATCATCAAAATACAATATGGCTAACAATCTCTCCCTTTTTGATGATGACACACAAGGATGTTTTGATTTGTTTGGAAAGAAGAAAAGCTCACCTTCAAGTCATGTTTCTCTGAAAGTTTGTTTTTTCTAGATATAAGCATTTTAGCACAATAACAATATATAGCAGTAAAAGCAAAGCATGATTGATGAAGATAACAAAAGATAAGCTTAGGAAAATAAGTTTAGGAAAATTTTGCCCAAGCTTTAGATATCAAAAACAAAATATACATAGCACCAATTTTCCTTTAACAGTTCAAGCACACAACAACATTATTTCTCCCTCAATCTCTAAATCATAACAAATCCTTCCCCCGTGACATTATTTCAAACCTTCTGTGACATAATCTCAATCCAAAACATTTAAGTTCAAAACATCACAATTTCTCTCCCTGTGACATTGTCAAAAGCACATAAAGAATGTATTTCACGATGTAGGATCAAGTGTAGATAAATGCCGTGAGTGCATAAATGAGAGATCAAGGCATGCTAAGTTTTGCCAAAAGAGATATAGCAGGAATATATGGCAAAAATGAATCAATGAGTGTAGCCCCTGTGACATTATCAAAAACAAAATATGGAGCTAATGTTCAAGTCACTCTTGAAGAAAACATCTTACTCTTACATTATCAATAACTAATCAGTTCAAGATCATGTTGTAAGATTTAAGATACCACAAGCACAGATACCAAAACAATCAATTCTTTTTCTCCCCTAGTGACATTATCAACATAATCAAACACAAGAAGGGAGTTTGGCACAACACATCATATAGGATGATGAAAGATAGCAAGCCTCATTGTAGCACAAATCATATAGAACATGGTAGCTCTATGATACCAAAAAAAACATATGGTAGCACATAATGATCATACAATTCAAACGCATACCATTTGATAATAAAGGGCAAAGGAATAACAATATGTGAAAGTGTAAGCCCATAAGTTTGATATAAAAAATAAAATAGAATCTGAGGGGATTTTGAAAAATCAATCAAGTTTAAATTCTTCCCCTTGTTTCATTTGGCAAAAACAATAGGAAATATGATAATTGAAAGCTCATAATTGAAATGTTCTCCTCAATAATATCAAATAGGATGCCAAATGTTACTAATAAAGATGCTAAAATGATACCAACATGCAATCTACCAAGGATATCAATATACAATCTAGAAGATTTTAACAATCATAGCTCAAGCATTATGTAGAATACCAAATATTGCTCATAATAGTTTAAACTCATCATAATCTCATGGAGCTAAGGTAATTCCACAAATGAAACATGTTCAAAGTATAACAATCCATATGCCTAGAAAATCATGAAATCAATTTATAGCACAAAATTTAAGCATAAGCATGATTTTAGGCAAGGGCATCATCAAAGAATATACAATTCAAGTCATATGATGCATAATCAATCTTTTTCATATCAAAGTAATAACAGTGTTAGCTCAAAAGATATGAAAGAGAATTTTTACCTCAAAAGCTTAAGAGAGTGTAGGTGGCATACCTTTGGTTCAAGAGTTTGAAGCTTTTTCTTTCATGAGGAGTTCATCTCAAAAGGGTTTAACAAGTTTGTTAGCAAAGATGATTTCTCCTCCTAAATTGATGTTTCCTTTTTTCTATTATGATTTTGTGTAAATATAGTGTGGGTGCTGATTTCTAACCACATTGCCAAACAGGAACTTAGCAGGAGAGCACAGACAGAATAGATCACGCCCGAACAACCTGTCACAGAAAGATAAGACTCCGGTGATGGTTCGTCCACCCGGGGGCACTCCGACGATCAAGTCAATACTCAGTTATCTCTCAAAGATAGCAAATAATGCTTAACTCACTAGCCAGAATACAAAAAGTGTACCTTAGACCCATAAGGGTGCCTTACTTTTATAGCCAGCACTAACTTGATCCCTATAGAAGCCTAGCTTCAATGGACTCCCAACCAGATAGAGATAAACTCCCTAAGAGCTTTATCTTTATCCAGACTGAGGTCCTACTCCATTCTAGGACTCTTGTCCTTTATGCGCTCATCTCGAATTCCGATATCTCCACAGATAACCTCGGCTTAGCCGAGATCACCTCGGCAACATGACCAAGACACGTGGCATCTTGACTGACACTCTAGTGCCACCTTGGCCACGTGTTGTCATTTACAAAATATGTCCCCACAACTGCCCCTAGGTTCTATTACCTCGGCATCCTGAGGTGATGGAACCTACATCGTTTGTCCACATAGCACGCTGGCTAAGACCTACTCCATCCTTCATGATCGAGATCATTACACGTCGGCTTGACATGACCAAGACTCTGCAGTCTACTTTATCAATGACCAAGAACCAAGTTCTTCAAGTTCCTTAACCAAGACCGTTCCTCTAGCCAAGGTTCTTGCTTCATTAAATCAAGAACTCGAAGAGTTCTATCTGTGCATGAGTTGTCACGCACGGTTTTCTCAACCGTTTTATCCATGCGTCCTTTTCTCATTGATTCGTACCTGACACGCGCCATCAGGTCACGTTGCTTCTGCGCACGCCACCTGACAGACATGTCGTCCAAGGCATATCATTTATGCTTTGCCGCATTTTCGTGTTTTAACAAAACATCTCTCTCTTTCTCTGTCTCTTTACTTTACATTCTTGTTTTCCCTCTACGTTCAAGTTTTTCTCTCTCTAACAAATCCCCAACCTTCATTGTTGTTTCTTCGAGCTTTTTGCAACCGCTTCGATCACCTCCTCCAGCGTGCTTTCAACCATTTGGTTCTGAATACTCTCGTCGTCTGCCTTCGGCGAGCCTCATATCGGCGTTCATCTCATTTGGTATGTCACAGTTTCCTCCATTTTTAGTTTCTGATTTATTTCAAAATCTACTGCAAGTTTATATGTTGTTTGTTGCCATTGTGAATCTGTTTTGTGCTCTTGAATCTTTACTTGTACTTTGAATTTCATTATTTTGGGTGTCAAACATGCTTGTTTGGGACTTAGTCATTTAATTTGCCTTTGGGTATGCATACACGATTCATGGCCCTTGTGCACACATACGCACTATTCATGTGTTTGGATGCTTTAACAGTTTATCACTGTTCTTGACTTTTCCACAAATGCACACACTTACATAGTGTTCTTGAATTTTTGTTTGTTTTCTTGAGTCTGAATCATTGCTCTTTTCTGTTTTTCTTGCTTATTTCCAGATCTTTCCCTTGATTTCTTGTTTCCGTATAGATCTAGGCCTTGGGTTTTGATAGAAATCACTATCTCTAGGAAAATTGAAACAAAGTCCCCCTAGATCTTGAAAAAAAAACCTTGACCCAGTTCCTGTTTAGGGTTTAGCTGAGGTCTTTCAAACCCATACCAACCACTATCTTCCGAAATCTTGCACCTTCTTCCTTTAGCCGACATCATTGGTATGTTCAGGTGGAGAGTAAATACCCTAGAAAAAATAGAGTATTTCCGTTGAGAGTTCTCCATCCCAGCTGATGTTCACCTTAGGCTGGCTGGGGAGGAAGACTCCATCATTCCTGATGGGGATTCCATACCCTTTCTAGTAGTTGCTTTCATAGAGTATGGACTTAGGTTCCCTCTAGACACTCTTTTCTGAGAAATCCTTCATTATTACAAGCTCAACCCGATGCAACTAGCCATTAACTCTTATAGGGTCATCAATGGTATAATTGCTCTAGCTAGCCGAGAAAACGCTAGGATAACACTAGCCGACATCCAATATTGTTATACCATGTGTGGCCTGAAATCCGAAAAAGGCTACATCTATTACTTTAAGCCGAGATCCACAGCCTACAAACTCATAGGCGACCTCCTAAACTCCAACAAAGGTGCTGGAGATGATTACTTCATCATCTCAAGCAACTGGAAATTTGCACCTGACAACAACCTTTATCTCTATCCTCTGTGCTGATCGGTGTTTAAAGAGGATGAGGGTAAGAACCAAATGTTAACTTTTCTACTTTAAGACTTATCACTTTATTCCCTTTATATGTTCTAATGTATGAATTTTGTTTTTGCAGTTCTTCCTAAACCTTCAAAGGATTTTTGCCAATCCTTTTTTCCTAGCAAGGACTTGAAAAGGCTGCTGGGCTTGCTGGTTGACCATCGCAAAACTCCTATGCTGCTCAACTAAATTCCAACTTACAAATCCACCTTGTCCGACATTCCCAAGAGGAGTAGGACTCCTCCCTCTGCTACAACTCCAACAGTTGCTTCCTCACCAAGGCCAGACCAGGTTTCGTGTTCCGATCCAGTTAAGGTTGCATCAATGTTTACTCCCCAACTGATTCCTCCAGCCTAACGCCAATGCCGACACTGAGCTCCACTCTTAACTCCTGCAAGCAGAACTCATAGTCGAAAATGCCAAAGTACTAAGGCGTCAGCTTACGATCCAACAAACCCACTTACTGCACTTCCAGCAATCCGCTTTGGTACCAAAGTTACCGTTGTCGCTACCGCCGAAGAAATGGGTCATAGCAAGGCTGTTGTTGAAGACCTTTTGGCCAACCTGCCTGGGGTCATAATAGTTCAATCCTCCCCATCACAATCCCAACCCAAGGCTAGGCCAAAGAGAGTAAAGAAAGCCAAAGCTAAGGCAATAGTTACTCAGATCAACTCTGAGGACACTGTTCCAATTTCTAAGTTGGCTAAGGCTAAAAAGAGTACTCCTTCGGCCAACAAAAGGCCAGTCGAGGCCGAGGCATCTGACCAACCACAATCCAAAAGGTTGAGGTCCAGTGACTCCTCTGATCCCTCTGGCTTCCGCGCCGACGCTCCATAGAATCCATCTGTCATAGTCGGAGATCGACCTCTTCTAGCGGGGGACAGTGCTCTGGACAATTTAGAGGTCGATGTCACCATTTCCACCGTTATTCTACTCCCAGCCGACATCAACTGGATGGCTGAGCTTTTGGAGTATGAAAATTATGCAATGATGATGCAACATTGTGTCTTGGTAAATCTTAATACTTGTAACTTTTTATCTAACTTTAACTTTGGTTTCCATACTTAAGTAATTTCCTTTGTACTCTTGCAGGCTATTTAGCAACGTCACTCCCTGCCAGTCAAGATCGATGAGTTCAAAAAAGAACTTACCCAAAAGACAAAGGAGGCTGTAAAACTCCTTTCCTCACTCACCAAGGTCGAGGTCCGCATCTAAGGTCTCCTAGATCAGGTCAAAGCTAATGAGTTGGCCTTGAAAAATGTCGAGGATAAGGCCGAAGCCGTGACAAATGTTGTCGAGGTCGCTAAGGCTGAGGAAAAAGAAGCCAAGGAAAAAGAGGCCCAGGCCCAAACTGAGCTCCAAACGACATTGTCTACAAAGGCAGCTGAAATCAAAAAGGTGGATGAGAAGGCCTATGCCGAGGGGGCAGCTGGCGTTCAGGAGGAGTACAAAAAACAAGTCAGACAGGTATGCAATAGGGGTTACACCCTTGGTTGGATGGCTTCTCTAAATGAACTGGCTGTCCCTAAGGACTCACCTTTCCAAGATGAGAATCGACTCGTTGTGCCATTCCCTCCTGCTCCAATCCAATCCGAAGATGAGGCTGAGGATGATAAATAAGCTAAAGTCGACAAGTCTGAGAAGACTGAAGCTACTGGGGCTAAGTCCCCAACTCTGAATGAGCAAGTCGTTGACTTGACTTAGGATGACGAGGACGAGGTTCCCAAGAACGCGCCTGAAGCCGAGGTCAAAAGCACCGAGAAGAGCCTTGACAAGACTCTCCAAGAGATCGACGCTGAGATCGAGGCCGAGAAGGCTGCCGAGAAGCTCTTCCAGCTGTCTGCTGAGGGCGAAACATAGCTAATTGCCGATGCAAAGCAATCTGTTTAACATCTTCTTTCTGAGCTTTGTAATTTTTCTTTATAACAGTCTTCTACTTTTAGTTGGGCCGAAGTGCCCCTCTTGTAATTGAACAAGTAATCTTTTTGCAGGCCGAAGTGCCTTTTTGCTTATGGACAAGTTTATCTTTTGAATACAAGTCTGATTTCTTCTTTCAAGTGTTGCATGTTTGCATGTTTTACTGCTTTCTTTCATGCCTTTCATGTTTCCATACTTAGAATTTTTTTGCATTCCTTCACAGTATATCTTAGCTGTATAATGACTCCAAGATACAATACCTCAAATATAAATCTTAAATGTTTTCCTCGGCTAAAACTGAAAAATATCAAAATATTTTTACAAGTGTTATTCACTATTGCTCTTTTACTTTCACATGCTATCTTTTATCAAGACTTCTTCTTTCTACCATTTCCAAGCCTAGCAACCTGGTTGGCCATCTCGGCAATTATATATCTCAGATACGTTTTCCAATATAACCTAAGCTAACTTCAACTTGTAAATTTTTCTGAAATTTCAACAAGTGTTAAGCCCATTCTGACTTGTAAATTTTGTCTATAAAATTTCAACAAGTCCCAAGCACTTCAAATTTTTAAGCTTATTCATCATTCTCCAACTCTCTGCCCCCTAATGTGAACCTAAGTTTCACTTATGTTCACCTTAAGCATGTATAATCTTTCGCCGAAGTCAGATTCAAACAAAGACTAGCCGGGGTTTTCAATATTGGTTTCTTTGTTAATCTAACTGAAATATACTTAGTTCCATTCCAAGTTTAATTCTACCGACATGGCAAGTCTAGTTTCAATTCAACTTAATTCAATTCTATTATATGCAAGTATAATTCAACTCTGCCATATAATAAGTTTAAATTATTTGTCATGTTTCAATAAGAAACATCGCCAACTTAGTTCAACTCTATTATATGCAATTATAATTCAACTTTGTCATATAATAAGTCTAAGCTATTCGTCATGTTTCAATCAGAAACATCGCCAACTTAGTTCAACTCTATTATATGCAAGTATAATTCAACTCTGCCATATAATAAGTCTAAGTTATTCGTCATGTTTCAATGAGAAATATCACCATAGGACCAGTTAGTCCAATCACACAAATTTTAAATTCTTAAAAAATCAGGCTAAAATTTTATTACTACCTCAGCCAATAAAATTATGACATAAACTTCGAAAAATAAAAAGTCTAATGATAGAAAAACTTCAAGTTGCAAGTATTCCAGGGTCTTAGCAACTCTTTGCCTTCACTGTCCTCAAGCCAATATCCCCCATTGCCGGCGACCGAGATAATTCTATAAGGCCCCTCCCAATTTGGACCAAGTTTTCCTTTTTTGGAATCCTTCTTGTTGCTAATGACCTTTCGTAGGATGAGGTCCTCAACTTGAAACTCTCTTGGGTTGACATTCTTATTGTAAGCCCTAGCAAGCTGCTGCTGGTATGCCCCTAGCCGAATTGTTGCTCTCTTCTTTCTTTCTTCCAGTAGGTCCAGATCTCGGGCCATAAATGCCTTGTTAGTCCCATTCTCTACTCCTTGGGTTCTGATCCCTGGGATGTCGACTTCTAGTGGGATAACTGTTTTTGTGTCATAAGCCATGGCAAATGGGGATTTCTAAGTTGATCTTCTCGGCATAGTCCAATGTGCCCAAAGTACATTAGGCAATTCTTTCACCCATTTTCCTTTCGCTACCTCCAGCCTCTTTTTGATTCCATCCAAGATAGTCCTATTGGATGCTTAAGCTTGGCTATTGCTCTAAGAGAAACTCGGAATAGAGTAGTAGTTCTTGATTTTGTACTTTGCACAGAAGCTCTTGATTAGCTTACTGTCAAACTGTGTACCATTGTCTGCTATTATTGCCCTTGGGATCCCAAACTTGGTGATGATGTTCTTCCATATGAAGTTCTTTACATCAATATCACGAATCTTTGCAAGGGGTTTAACTTCTACCCACTTTGTGAAATAATCAGTTGCTACTAGCAAAAACTTCCTTTGTCTAGTTGCTTGGGGTAGTTGTCTAATAAGATCCATGCCCCACTGGGCAAATGGTCAAGTGTTGGACATTGGGTTCAAATCTGCTGCTGGTTGATGTATCAAAGGCGCGAACCTTTGACACTTTTCGCACTTTCTGACATAGGCTTCAGTATCCTTCTACATATAGGGCCACTAGTACCCCTGAGTAATGGCCCTATGAGCAAGTGATCTGCCCCCAGTGTGGCTACCACATACTCCTTCATGTATTTCATACAAGAAGTCTTCAATTTGGAAGGGGTGCACACACCTCAAAAGGGGGCCAGTAAAGGACCTTCTGTAGAGATGTCCTTCTGCTGTTAGGCTACACCTTGCTGACTTCAGTCTGATTTTGTGCGCCTCTTTGCGGTCATCTAGCAATTTCTCATCTCTAAGGAACATTACTATTATATCCATCCAACTTGGGCCCATCTCCACACACATTGCTTCATACTCTGTGATCAGTGGTTCCACACTTGGGCCTGACAAATAGTTAACCATTATTGTCCTTGCCTCCCTTGGTTTCATTGCACTAGCCAGGTTAGCCAAGGCATCGGTATGGCTGTTGTCATCTCAGCTAATCTGTTGTAGTCAACAATCCTGAAACATGGCTAACAGTCTAACAACCTTTTTGACATAGGCTATCATTCTTTCATCTCGGGCTACATACTCGTCTGTTGCTTGGTTCATAATGAGCTGGGAGTCACAGAAGATTACTACTTCGTCGACTTCCATTGTTGCTGCCTACTTCAATCCTACGATCAGTGCTTCATATTCTACTTCATTATTTGAGGCTTTGAACCCCACACATATAGACTGCTCTAATATTTGCCTATCTGGAGATACCAACACCACTCCTGCCCTTGCTCCTTGACGGCTTGAACTTCCATCAACAAACAGGTGGAAGGAGTCGCCGATGTAAATATCGCAGAGCTTGAGTTTCTCTTCTTTTTTCTGCTCTCTGTGGAGTTTTTCATTCCTAGCTAGGTCTCTTCTTGTTTCCCTAGACATCCTAAGCTGCGGCTCACAAGAGCCCGACGTAGGATGGCTCCAAGTGTGAACTCAGCCACGAAGTCGACCAGAACCTGGCCTTTAATTGCTGTTCTGGGCCTAAATTCCAGGTCGTATTGGCCCAATACTACTGCCCATCTGGCTACCCTACCTGTCAAATCTCCTTATTGTGGTAGGGACTTCAAGGGATGCTCAGTCAATACCACAATCTTGTGGGCTTGCAAAATAATGGTTCAACTTCTTGGAGGCCATCATTAAGGCCAATGTCAATTTCTCCAGGGGTAAATACCTGGTCTCTGTGCCTACTAGGGTTTTACTCACATAGTATACTGCCCTTTGTTTTCCCTTCTCTTCTCTGATTACCACTACACTCACTGCATGCTCCGAAACCGCCAAGTATAAGAATAGCTCCTCTCTATGTACTAGATTTGACAAAACTGGAGTTGTTGTCAAGTGCTTCTTCAAGTCGGCTAAGGCGACTTCACACTTATCTGTCCACAAAAAATCTGTGGCCTTCTTTAATAAACTGAAAAATGGTTTACATTTATCTGAACTTCTACTTATAAACCTATTGAGGGTTGCGACCCTTCCTGTTAGCATCTGCGGTTATTTTGCCGACATTAGGCTTTCCAAGCCCAGGATAGCCTTGATTTGATCTGAGCTTGCCTCAATGTCCCTTCTGGTAACCAAGTATCCCAAGAACTTACCAGACCCAACTCCAAATGTATATTTCAAAGCATTGAGTCGGAGCCGATATGTTCTAATTATATCGAAAACTCCTTTCATGTCGGCCAGATGATTCTCAGGTTCTTTGGTCTTCAAGACCATATCATCAATGTATACTTCCACTGTTTTGCCAATTAGATGTCTAAACATCTTGGTCACCAACCTCTAGTAGGTTGCTCTTGTATTTTTCAACCCTAAAAGCATCACTCTGTAGCAATAGAACCCTTTTGGGGTGATAAATGCAGTCTTCTCATTATCAAATGGTGCATTGCTATCTGATGGTACCCCCTGTAAACATCTAAGAAGCTCATCCTTCTATGCCCTGAAGTGGCATCCACTAATTGATCGATGTTGGGAAATGGGAAACTGTCTTTGGAAGAAGCATTATGCAGGCTAGTGAAGTCCATACAGACCCTTCACTTCCCATTCTTCTTTTTCATAACAACTGTGTTTGACAACCAAGTGAGGTAATTTCTCGCGAATGGCTCTGGCCTCTAACAACTTGTCCACTTCTTCTTCAACTGCCTCCACATGGACCGACGTTGGCCTCCTTGCTCACTGAATAACAGGTTTGGCCCACCTATCTACATTTAGTCTATGACAAGTGACCTTGGGAACAATGCCAGGCATCTCGTATGG
This sequence comes from Camellia lanceoleosa, assembly GCA_025200525.1. Lineage (NCBI taxonomy): Eukaryota > Viridiplantae > Streptophyta > Magnoliopsida > Ericales > Theaceae > Camellia > Camellia lanceoleosa. Next base: position 21,303,707 of record CM045768.1, read on the forward strand.
CGTTCAGGTAAACACCTCTATGTTTTCTCGCAAGAATGCTTCTAACTCCCTTTCCTCCTTCTTAGCCAAGCCTGAGCCAAGGAGAAAGAAGCACTCTTCATCCCCTTGTTGGACCAGAATTTTCTTTAAGACTTCCTCGCTTTTGTCGGCCGGCTCTTTGCCAATGTCATCCAGGACCTCCATGTCCTCGTCCTCAATCTCTACTGTTTCTGCTTCTTGTATGTTGCAGGTGGATTTCATTACTGCCATGGAGCAATTCTTTGCCTACACTTGATCCCCTCTTACCTCCTTAATTCCATGCTCTGTTGAGAACCGCAACAGCTGGTGTAGTGTTGAGGGAACAACCGTCATTGCATACAACCATGGCCTCCCCAAGATAACATTGTAAGGGGGAGGGGGTGTCAATTACTGTGAACTCTGTACTTACTTTCTTGGTGCTTGCCTGTATCTCCAAACTTATTGCTCCTAAGGGCCATGTCAACGTTCCATTAAACCCGACCATTGGACTGTTGGACTACTCCAGATCATCTCGGTGAAGGTCGACTTCCTTATAACATCTAATATACATGATGTCACAAGAGCTGCATTTGTCAATCAGAATGCGCCTAACCTGGCATTCTCTAATCTTGAGGGATATCACCCAGGGCATCGTTGTGTAGATGCTACACCATGTCTAGGTCAGCTTTAGTAAAGGACACCATTGGTCCTCGGTACTCATCTACCCTAAGCCTCTTTTGCTGGACCTGGTACACATACTGTAAGTGCTTTACCCTCTGAGTCTTTTCACTTACCTCATTCTCATTAACCTTCAAGTGAATCACATTGATTACTCGAGGTCCATCTGCTTGTGGTACTGGTGGAGGTGGTGGTGCCGGTGCCTGGGACAGCCTTGCTTGTTCTTTCCTTGTTCTGGCCTCATCTACTAGGTTCCTTAAGTGACCCTGTCTTACCAAATCTTCTAAATGTGCTTTTAGGGCTCTACAATCCTGTGTTAGGTGTCCATTTTCATTGTGGTAAGCACAATGCTTTCCCAAGCTTCTTCTCATGAATTCACCAGGAATCTTTTTTGGCGCTCTATAATACGGTTGATTCCTAATTCTTTCCAGAACTTTATAAACAGGAATCCAAAATACGGTGGTGACTGCTTGTGCAGCCCTCAATCCTGTCTTTTCCTGTTATATCTAGTATTACCTCGGCCTCGCTTCGGCGAGCCGTTTCTCTTCTCCTGTTTCGACGCCTGTCTTTAGCGTGTCTTCTTCAACTCTCGTATATTTCTCGATCCTGACCATGAGTTCCTTTATACTTTTTGGCAGCATCTTTGCCATTGACTTTCAAAGCAAGTAGTCATCGTTCAGGCCATTCTTAAAAGATACGATCACCAACTCTTGGTTGCACCCTAGTATTCGGTTAAAAATCTCATAATACCTTTTGGCATAAGCCCTGAGGCTTTCATCCTTGCCGATTCTCAGAGCCATTAGGGAGTCTACCCTTAACGGCTGCAATTTGTTTGTAACGAACCTGGCCACAAACATCTCGGCCAGGCCTTCCCAACTTTTCACAGTTCCTTTCGGCAACTTGTGAAACCAATCTGATGGGATTTCCCCAAAGGATGAGGGGAACACCTTGCAGAGCAACGATTCGTTCCCGGTATACAGTGCCATTGAGTTTAGATATAAATCGAAGTGAAAGTTAGGATCAGACTTACCGTCGTATATCTGGAATCTTGGCATGTAGAACCTTTTCAAGGCCTTAAATTTATCGAATTCTACTGAGAACGGCGTTCTCGGCTTGACCGGTGATGTGACCTCGACATCTTGTCGCTTTCTCCGGAGGTAGTCCCTCAAATCCTCCTTAGTCTGCCTAGGAGCTCGGTTGTCAACGGATTTCAGCCTTTTTGGTACACCGCTTCTGATGTCGTTATGAGTCCTCTTGGAGCTCTCTCCATTCATCGTATCAAAACAAAGTTCCTTCCCTTGAACTTGCCGATGTTCCTTGACATAAGTTTCCTTGGCATGAGGTGTCTTCTGAGACTCCCCTCTCATCAATTCTCTTTGCCCGACCTCCCGTGAAGGCCGATGCGAATGCTTATTTGCCCAGTCATGCTGAGGGACTGCAGGGATTGCTTTCTGTCCCTTATTATGGGCATCATCCTTGGCCACTGGAATCGGCGTGTCCTCTAATGGAAACGGTGGCTGTATGACGTTGTTCTGCATCATGAAGTTGACAACCAATTGTAGGTCTTCCAACTTGTTTTCTATTCCCTTCATCTCACCGTCCCTCTTCAGACATCTATCTTTCCATACCTGGAGGTCGCTTTCGTTGTAGTACCCTCCTTGACATGCTTTCTTCGATGCGTCTCCCTCTTGGCCGACGTCCTTTTCTCCGAGATTCTTATCCCGAGGTTCTTCATTATAGTTGTCCTCCTCAACATTAGGATCAGCGTTTTTACCACTTCTACTAGGGATGTCACCCCCAATCTTTTTTTTCTGCCTATCGTTGGTCATCTATTCTCCTTAAATTTCCCATAGACAGCGTCAAATTATGGGTGCTGATTTCCGACCACACTACCAAATAGGAACTCAGCAAGAGTGCACATGCATAATAAATCACGCCCGAACAACCTGTCACAGAAAGATAAGACTCCGATGGTGGTTCGTCCACCCGAAGGCGCTCCAACGATCAAGTCAGTACTCTGTTATCTTTCAAAGATAGCAAATAGTACTTAACTCACTAGCCAGAATACAAAAAACCTATCTTAGACCCACGAGAGTGTCTTACTTTTATAGCCAGCACTAACCTGATCCTTGTAGAAGTCTAGCTTTAATGGACTCTGGCTCAATGCTCATCTTGGACTCCCAACCAGATAAAGATAAACTTCCTAAGAGCTTTATCTTTATCTAGACTGAGGTCCTCCCCCATTCTAGGACTCTTGTCCCTTATCCGTTCATCTCGGATTCCGGTATCTTCACAGATAACCTCGACTTAACCGAGATCACCTCGGCAACATGACCAAGACACGTGGCATCTTGGCCACGTGTTGTCATTCACAAAATATATCCCAACATATATCAATCATAGAATAATCACAATTACTCAATAAAAATACAGCACAAATCACTTTTTATCACTAACTCAAAGGATGAAAAATAATTCAATATGTACCATGATCAAACAAGACTTTGGAAAGCTATTTTTCAGAATTTTCAAGTTGTAGCACATAGCATAATATGCATGAGAAAATAGTTTTATGCTCTTTGTTTTATCAAGAAATTATGCAACAATCATCTCAATTAATCACATAACATTATCAAGAGACATTTTCATCAATTCAATCCACATACTCAAGTGTGATAAAACATTTTACTCAATGTAAAACACAACATGAATGCTATAAACAATTAATTCACAAATTATCACTCAAAAACATTTCATGAGATATATGTCACCATATTCAAAAGATATTCAATAGGATAATGCAATGTCTCCACAAACATATGATACTTCATTTCATTTAGACATTGTTGATGGATCATAATCAAGGAATTTTATAACTCATTCACATATTCCAATGTAAAGCATATAAGCATGAAATTTTCATATTGAACATATTCTTGAGATCACAAATGTACAATTTTCAAAATACAGATAGTATACATCTCAAAATATGTTATGACATCAAAATTGATCTTACAAATATATGACTCAAAAAGGAATTAACATATTAGTATGAAGTCATATATAAGAGTATGCTAACATAATAGGCATTCATCAAAATAATATAAATCTCAAATATGAGTTCAATGATGGTTTGAAACAGAATATGACTAATCCAACCTTAGTACAATTAGGTTACATGGAAATAATAATTAGACACAACCTTTTGTACACAAATCACACCTTAAATAATATAGAACTTTAAGCTTAAATGTGTGTTAGGAGTTATACCTTCATTTACCTCTTTGGGATCTTCACTCATACATTACCTTTCTTGTTCATCTTTGTTATTTTCATTTTATCATTCTTCTTGTTGTAGTGGTTGATTTTGCTCTTTAGATTGAACACTCTTGTTGTACATTTCCTTTCCAAGTTCTTGGTGTTCTTTGAGATTCCACCTATAAAATATCTTGATTTCTTTCTTGGTACCCATACTTTTTTGGGTCCATGGGGATTATTCTCAAGAACATTTAATCATATAAAAGGTTTAAGAGGATCAAAACTAATGCCTACTTTGTCAAAAACACATCTTTTATTTCCAAGAAGCTTGTTGATGTTTTCTTTTCCTTTTACAAAATGTTCAAGAGTTTTGTTTAAATCATCAACATTGTTTTTCAAAATGTTTTTCTCAAATGATTTCCATGGTAATTATACTCTTAGTATAATATTTTTCACTCTGCCATGTGCTTATAACTATTTACCAATTTTCAGAAACAATGCAATTCATAAATAGCTTTTGGAGAGTCTTAGACGCAGGGCTGTGGAATAGACACATACAACACTTTTATAGTATTTATAATTCTATTCGTCATATGTAAATATCGGCATTTTTAGTCAATAAATTTTGTTATAAAAATAGAAGCTCCAATTATTATTTTGGTACCCTCACTTAAATTTTTTTTCCACTCGCGTTTAGTAATTTGTTTAAGAATTGGCCGGAGGTAACTTCAGTTACTGGCCATCACGATGCTTAACCCTTGGGTACGGGGAGTGAGTCGTGACAATTATGAGGTGTTCAACCGAATACCGAAATGCAACCAGGAATTGGCGATCGTGTCTTTTAAGAACGGCCTAGAGAATGAATGCCCGCTTCGAAAGTCGCTAGCAAAAAATCTACCAAAGAGTATGGAGGAGCTCATGGTACGGATCGAGAAATATGCCAGAGCGGAATAGGATACGCCAGGAATAAAGGCACTGAAACAGGAAAAGAGAAACGGCTCGCCGAAGTAAAGCCGAGATAATACTTGTTTTAACAGGTAAGAAACAGGGCTGAGGACTGCATAAGCAGTCACCACTGTGTTCCAGATCCCGATTTATAAAGTTCTAGAAATGATTAGGAACTAGCCGCATTATAGAGCGCCGGAAAAGGTCCTTGGTGAGTTTATGGGAAAGAGCCTTGGGAAGCACTGTGCCTACCATAATAAGGATGGGCGCCTAACTTAGGGGTGCAGAGCCTTGAAGATGGACTTGGAAGACCTGGTTAGACAGGGTCACTTGAGGGACCTAGTAGATGAGGCCAGAACTAGGGAAGAGCATGCAAGGCTTCCTCCGGCACCGGCACCACCGCCACCACCACCACCACAACCACAACAAGTAGAACCTTGGGTGATCAATGTGAACCACTCGAAGGTTAATGAGAATGATATGCGATGAGAGACCTAAAAGGTGAGGCACTTACAGTATGTGTATCAAGTCCAGCAAAAAAGGCCCAAGACAAATGAGTACCAGGGACCAATGGTGTCCTTAACTGAGGCGGACCTAGACATGGTGCAGCATCCACACAATGATGCTCTAGTAGTGACCCTCAAGGTTGGAGAATGCCAGGTAAAGCGTATTCTAGTCGACCAAGGCAGCTCTTGTGACATCATGTATGTCAGATGTTACAAGGAGCTTGGCCTTCACCGAGATGATTTGGAGCAGTCGAACAGTCCAATGGTCAGGTTCAATGGAATGCCAACTTGGCCTCTAGGAGCAATAAATTTGGAAATGCAAGCAGGTACGAAGAAGTTAAGCACAAAGTTTACAGTAATTGACACCTCTTCCCCTTACAATGTTATCTTGGGAAGGCTATGGTTGCATGTAATGAGGGTTGTTCCCTCAACATTACACTAGTTGTTGCGGTTCCCAATGGAGTATGGAATTGAGGAGGTCAAAGGGGATCAGGTGCAGGCAAAAAATTGCTCCATAGTAGCAATGAAATCCACCTGCAACGTGCGAGAGGCAAAAAAAGTAGAAATTAAGGACAAGGACATGGAAGTTCTAGATGATGTCAGCAAAGAACCAGCCGAGAAGAGCGAGGAAGCCATGAAGAAAATTCTCGTCCAAAAAGGGGATGAAGAGCACTTCTTCCTTCTTGGCTCAAGCTTGGTCGACGAGGAGAAAAGGGAGTTAGAGGCTTTCTTACAGGCCAACATAGAAGTATTTGCCTGGACACCATATGAGATCCCAGGCATTGACCCCGAGGTCACATGCCATATGCTTAATGTAGACAGGTCAGCTAAACCTGTCATCTAGCGAGCAAGGAGGCAGACATTAGTGCATGTTGAGGCAATTGAGGAGGAAGTAGACAAGCGCTGTTAGAAGCCAGGGCCATTGGGGAGGTGAACTACCCATCCTGGTTGTCCAACACAATTGTTGTGAAAAAGAAGAACGGCAAATGGAGGGTTTGCGTAGACTTCACCAGCCTAAGTAAGGCTTGTCCCAAAGACAACTTCCCTCTACCTAAAATTGATCAGCTGGTGGATGCCACTTCAGGGCATGAGAGGATGAGTTTTCTGGATGCTTATAGAAAATACCAATAGATAGCGATGTATCCCCCTAACGAAGAGAAGACTGCTTTCATTACCCCAAAAGAGCTGTACTGCTACAGAGTGATGTCTTTTGGGTTGAAGAATGCAGGAGCAACCTATCAGGGACTAGTGACCAAGATGTTTAAACATCTGATTGGGAAGACAATTAAGGTGTACATTGACAACATGGTCGTAAAGACCAAGGAGCCTAGGAATCACCTGGCCGCTTACAAGCAGTTTTTGATATCCTAAAAGCATATCGACTTCGGCTGAATGCCTCTAAATATGCATTTGGAGTCAGATCCAAAAAGTTTTTGGGATACTTGGTCACCAGAAGGGGCATTGAGGCAAGCTCAGATCAAATTAAGGTCATTCTTGACTTAAAGAGCCCAATGACAGCTAAGCAGGTCCAAATTTTGACCAGCAAGGCTACAACCCTGAACAGGTTTATTAGCCGAAGTTCTAGTAAGTGTAAGCTATTTTTTAGTTTATTAAAGAATGCCACAGATTTTTTGTGGACAGAAGAGTGCGAAGTTGCCTTGGCCAACTTGAAAAAGTACCTAACAATAACTCCAGTTCTATCAAATCTAGTACCTAGAGAAGAATTGTTCCTATACTTGACAGTTTTAGAACACGCAGTGAGCGTGGTAGATGTAAAGTCATTTTTTAAAGTAACACTTTCCATTTCTAAAACATCCACATCATTTGAAAGAGAAGTAACTATTTTTTCTTAATTTAGAATTCTCAGCACAAACATTTCTAAATATGTCATGTAATTCATTGAAAGCACTTTCAAGTTCTACATAATTAGAAATTTCCTCATCTTGAGTGAATTCTTCTTCTCCAAGAGCCATGAGACACAAGTTGACTACTCTATCATTTTCTCCCCAAATGGCTTCCTTTTTGCTACCATCCATCATTGAAAGTTCATGAGCCATGAGTAAGCCTAGGAGTTCTTCAATGCCTAATTTTGTTAGATCTTTTGCTTCTTGAATAGCTATAACCTTAGCTTCTCATTCCTTTGGCAAAGACCCAAGAATTTTTCTCACAAGCTCACCATTAGTATAAGATTTATCAAGAGATTTTAGAGCATTAATAATATTGGTAAATCTATAAAACATCTCAGAAATATATTCAAATGATTCCATAGTAAAGAGTTCATAATCATAAATAAGCATGAACTACAAGAATTTACATATTTGGTGACCAAAATTGGCGACCAAAACAATTTTAGTCGCCAAAAATAGTCTTTTGGTGACTAATTTTTTTTTAGTCACCAAAGGTTTAAATTTTGGCTACCATTTTAATTTAGTTGACATACATTGTTTTTTGGTGACTAAAAATAAATTTAGTTGCGAAACATATAGTTATAGGAGACTAAAAAACAATTAGTCACCAAAAGTTAATATTTTACGCTACTAATTCTAAGTTCAGTCGCAGAACAAGCTGATTTGGCGACTAAAATGTGAAATAGTCGCTAAAAGTTGAAATTTTTTTTAAAGGGAAACCAATATAATTTGGCACCCAATATGTCTGTCTCTCTCTCTCTCACACACACACAATATACACTGTCTCAAACAAATTTCGCTCTCTTTCGACACTACCAAGCCTCACTCCGCTCACCACCGTCGTTGGCTGCTGACGAGAGAGACCGTCGCACATCGTCACCGCCACTTGCAAAGCACCAACGCCACTTAATCACAGGTATGTTTCTCTCGCTCTGTCGCTCTCGGTCTCTCTCCCTCTCTGTCGCTCTCAGTCTTTATCTCTATTTGTCGGTGGAACTCTCTCTCCCTCTCTGTGCATCTTGGTCTCCCTCCCTCTCTCTCTCTCTCTCTCCCCCTTCCTCTATTTCCCCATTTCTCACACTTGCCCTAGGGTTTTATATGATTTTTGTTGTTTAATTTTGTGTTGAATTTGAGTTAATATTGTGTTGATTTCCCATACTTGGTATAGGGTTTGTGTTGATTTTTACACAGAAATCCCAAATTCAAGCTGGATTGAGCAAGAATTTGGGACATGACTGGGGTATTCTAATTCTAAACTATTTAGTAATAGTAATGAACTTGTACATAATGTATTGTCCACTTTCAATCAAGATGGTGAGAAAACTGAAGCGAATGTGGGAAACCCAGATGGATTACGAACTTTAAACCAAAATGTAGAACTTTGGCATTCATTTTGCTTTTCTATGATTCAATCCCTAGCTTCAAGCTCTGTATTGCGGTTATGTACTTATGAATTGTATCATTTGCTTTCCATTAATTCCTGTTTCAGATCCATGAATCCGTGACATTATGTTGTGAAATATAGGACCTACTCTCTCTTTATGTCATGTTGTTTTGTTTAGTATCAAATAGATGTGTGGGAGTGAAATTAGGTTCGAATTGGTTTGACTTGTTCGCTTTATTCATATCAGTCTCTCATTTGATTGTTCTCTTGGGCTATATCGACTTATATTCATGTCTTTTTTGTTCAGTTAAGTGGATCTACTTGAAGAAACATTTAATTAAGTTATATGCTTTGTAATTAAGTTTGTTTGGGCCAGATATCATACATATATATATATGTGTGTGTGTGTATTTTTGTTTGTCTTCATTCTCCAGTTTTGCTAACAAAAAGAAGGAAAATGGAACTATTATGATGCTTTTAGAAACTTTGAAGGCCCCTGTTTGCAATTTTATTAAAGATTCTCAACTCAAGATGTCTTTCAGGAAAAGTAGTAATAAATTGGCCCTAAACTTGGACACCATATACTTATCTATAATTCATATCTATAAAATTCCAAAGAGAGAACACCCTTACTTGTTTTTGAAACCATGTCAATATTTAGTTTTCCTAGAACACCATTTGTTTTTCATAAATATCTCTACGTTCTAGCTTTTGCAAGCAATATAATAGGTTTTTAGCTTGTAACTATTTTAAATTTTAAATTCAACATTCTATTTTGTTGCAAATGCAAAGTGAGAAGTGTGAAACTTGATCAGATAGAAAGAAAAATAAATAAACTTCACGCACATCGTGTATGGTACCTTGATAATATAACATTGCATCACTCTTATACTTGTATTAACACTTGGGGGTTATGCTATATGAGGCTTTTCACCGAACTTACAATGACATTCACCATGAGTAATGAAAAAGATGATCATCTAATCAATTAGGTATTGTATAATTCTTCCTTCATCTCTCCTTTATATTATGTAAATTCCTAAGGCACAGCTTTGTTCATTGTAATTTGGTTTGTCTGACTCTATGATATGCAATAATGTGTTATGAAGCTCCTATTTTTTCAAGTCATGATTGCTTATAGGACACTTCTCTTAAGAAATTTCCATGAGCACCAATTTTATCATCGTTTTCTTCAATTTCACACTGCAAAAATTAAAAATCCAAAAAGGAAAAACCTAGTTTATTATTCTCTAACTTTCATAAAAACTAGGAAGCACACGTAAAAAGTTTAGCCAATTAATGTTAAATTTTTCATGAGATGATGAGGGTAAGAGTATCATGTATTAAAATGAATTAAGAAGCAACACATGAAGGCCTAAAGCATTGAGTGGGTGTTGCGGTCTAATGGGGACTTTTGTGCTTCATAAAAACTAGGAAGTACATGTAAAAAGTTTGAAAAATGCTTGGTGGTCAGAATTTGTGTCGTTTTGAGACATTCAAGCCATTCAGGCCATGAAAATTCGGGTTACCAAGTATTACTAAAAAAGTTTAGCCAATTAGTGTTAAATTTTTAATGAGATGATGAGGGTAGGAATATCATGTATTAAAATGAATTAAGAAGCAACATATGAGGGCCTAAAGCACAGAGTGATGTTGCGGTCTAATGGGGACTTTTGTATTTTTTATTATATTTTGATTAAGTTTGTACACCGATGTGTTTCTCTTTGGCCTCATACATGCTAACAGTGCTAGAATAAGTTGCAATTATAATGGTTAAATTAAGAAAATTGAGTTTCATCAGTAGATAAAGTTTGAAAGAGGTCAAAAGATCTAGGGGACCTTAAATTCCTTGCATAAAGTTGTGGGCACCAAAAAAAAAACTAATAATAAATAAAAATAAAAAAGAAAGAAAGAAAAGTTGAGCGAGGGGAAAACATCCTGAACATTCATGTCACTAATAAGATTGAAGATTTTTTTAAAGAAATTCAATCCCATACTTTGGTGGCCAACGTCTTCAAAATTGAGACTAAGATTGCATACATCTTGCCTTCCTCAAAACTCGCTTTAGAAAAAAGATTCGTGTATTATGTTGTCATACTTTGGTGGCCAATAATTGGTTGATCTTATATCTTCTTCTTTTTTTGGGGGGGAGAAAATTGAACCAATTATCATGTTATGTTAATTAACAATTAGCTTATGATATGCCCTTCATGATCCTTCTCTAAACTGTAGAGATTTCTTCTTTACAACTAGAGTAAAAATGGCTGGTCATCAGGTCACCTTGAAAGGTCCAGGGATGATCAAGGAGATTTGAAGAAAATAAGAAACAATGGGACATGAAGAAAAGAACCACGGGATTCTATGACTCGCTCAATAAAGGTGAGATTAGCTTAGTTCCCCAAGAGTAGTTGTTCTCGTGCCCTTCCTCATTTTATATACTTTTGTTAATAGTTTTTCAGTAAGTTTAGGAATATGTAAACCAAACACAGAACTGGACCTAGAAACACATAAATGAACATGATTTCTACAAAATTAGTTGACGGTCTCACTTCTAAAAGATCATGTTTCGTCAATGTATTTTTTGTCAAGTTCTATGTTTAATGTTTATGTTCCTTGACTTATTGTTATTTTTTTGGTCAAGTTGTGTTTGTTGTCATGCTTTGGATGCTTTTTGGTAGCAAAGAGAAATAAATTTTCTGTCAATTAAACTTGATGGTAGATACTTACTGTTATGGCGAAATTGTTTTAATCTCTTTTGGTGAGGTTATCCCATTTTCCATGGTTTTGTGAAATGCAATAATTTAGTTGAGTATTATTTCTTACATTGGGATACCTAAAATTTTTAATTTACATAACACTTAAACCCCTTTTCATCAATAATTTATTCATATTTATGAAAAAATGGTATTATCAACTCTTTTACATTGAAATGTTTATTAAATGTACCAAAATTAATGCTTGTATTTTCTGTAAACTTTAGGAGAGGTCCGTGTAATTTATCCTTTTCTAAATGTATAAAGTATCATTGTCAGACATTATCCTTGGATAAGGATATGAGTATGAGATATGTAGACAATATGTGTAATTAGACATTCTCCTACAAACATACTTACCAATTTGAGTTAATCATTAAACTATACAAAAAATATGAATAAAATGCTTTATGGTATATTGTGCACACCATTCTATTCTAGAAAATAAATGAAATTTGTTAAGAAACAGGAAAATTTTGTAATGTACTTGGATATCAAGTTAAATTAAAGCAATCAGATACCTAGAGACAAACCTATGTAGCTTTCTATATGAAAATTTATTCAAACAAGGGTGTTAAGGAGGCGAAAATGTAAAATAGCCCCCTAACCACCGTACGGATATCACAATCAGCTTCCCCATGACAAATAGGACCTGTGGCAACAGACGGAATGTAATTAGCACATGTAGGCTGGGAATTAAACCCGCAAAACGCCTTTAACTTAACCGAAAAAGGACGTTAAGGAGGCAAAAATGAAAAACAGTCCCCGAACCACTGTACGAATATCAAAACCAGCTTCCCCATGACAAATAGGGCCTGTGACAACAGACGGAATGTAATTAGCACGTGTAGGTTGGGAATTAGAGCCGAAAATGCCTTTAACTTAACTGAAAAATGGCGTTAGGGAGGAGAAAATGCAAGACAGCTCCCGAACCACTGTACGGATATCACAACCAGATTCCCCATGAAAAATAGGACTTGTGACAATAGACGGAATTTAATTAGCACGTGTAGGTTGGGAGTTAGAGCCGAAAACGCCTTTAACTTAACCAAAAAATGGCGTTAAGAAGGCGAAAATGCGAAACAACACCCAAACCACCGTACAGATATCACAACCAGTTTCCCCATGATAAACAGGACCTGTGACAATAGACGGAATGTAATTAGCACGTGTAGGTTAGGAGTTAGAGCCGAAAACACCTTAAACTTAACCGAAAAAGGGCATTAAGGAGGCGAAAATGCAAAGCAACCCCCGAACCACCGGACAGATATCACAACCAGCTTCTTCATGAAAAATAGGACCTATGACAATAGAAGGAATGTAATTAGCACATGCAGGTTTGGAGATAGAGCCGAAAACGCCTTTAACTTAACCAAAAAAAGGCGCAAAGGGGGCGAAAATGCAAAACAGCCCCCAAACCACTGTATGGATGTCACAACTAGCTTTCTCACAAAAAAATAGGACCTGTGACAATAGATGAGATGTAATTAGCACGTATAGATTGGGAGTTAGAGCCAAAAACGCTTTAAACTTAACCGAAAAGGGGTGTTAAGGGGGGCGAAAATGTGAATTGGCCCCCGAACCATCGTACAGATGTCACAACTAGCTTTCCCATGGAAATTAGGACCTGTGACAATAGATAGGATGTAATTAGCATGTGTAGGTTGGGAGTTAGAGCTGAAAACTTCTTAAACTTAACCGAAAAAGACGTAAAGGGGGCGAAAATGTGAATCGGCCCCTGAACCACCGTACGGATGTCACAACTAGCTTTCTCACAACAAATAGGACCAATGGCAATAGACGGACTGTCATTAGCACGTGTAGGTTGAGAGTTAGAGCTGGAAACGCCTTAAACTTAACCGGAAAAAGAACACAAAGGGGGCGAAAATGAGAATCGACCCTCGAACCATCGTACGGATGTCACAACCAGCTTCCTCACGACAAATAAGACCAGTGATAACAGACGAACTGTCATTAGCACGTGTAGGTTGGGAGTTAGAGCCAAAAATGCCTTAAACTTAACCGAAAAAGGGCATTAAGGGGGCGAAAATGCAAAACAGCCCCCGAACCACCGCACGAATGTCACAACCAGCTTCCTCATGAAAAATAGGACCTGTGACAATAGAAAGAATGTAATTAGCACGTGTAGGTTTGGAGTTAGAGCCAAAAATGCTTGAAACTTAACTAAAAAAGGGCGTTAAGGGGGCGAAAATGTGAATCGGCACCCGAATCACTGTATGGATGTCACAACTAGATTTCTCATGGAAATTAGGACCTGTGACAATAGATGGGATGTAGTTAGCACGTGTAGGTTGGGAGTTAGAGCCAAAAACTCCTTAAACTTAACCGGAAAAAGGGTGAAAATGGGGCGAAAATGCGAATCAACCCCCAAACCACCATAAGGATGTCACAACTAGTTTCCTCACGACAAATAGGACCAGTGGCAGTAGAGGGACTGTCATTAGCATATGTAGGTTGAGAGTTAGAGCCGAAAATGCCTTAAACTTAACTAAAAAAGGGCGCAAAGGAAGTGAAAATGCGAATCGGCCCCCGAACCACCATACGGATGTCACAACTAGCTTCCTCACGATAAATAGGACCAGTGACAATAGATGGACTGTCATTAGTATGTGTAGGTTGGGAGTTAGAACCGAAAATACCTTAAACTTAATCGAAAAATGGCGTTAAGGGGGCGAAAATGCTAAACAGCCCCCGAACCACCATATGGATGTCACAACCAACTTCCTCATGACAAATAGGACCTGTGACAATAGACGGAATGTAATTAGTACGTGTAGCTTGGGAGTTAGAGCCAAAAATGCCTTAAACTTAACCAAAAAAGGGAATTAAGGGGGTGAAAATGTGAATTGGCCCTCAAACCGCCATACGAATGTGACAACCAGTTTTTGTCAGATAAATTTGCAATCCAACTGATAGTTACTGGCGTGGCATATAAATCACCTTTTTTCGTGGTACAAATTACGATGGTAATTTGTACCACACCAAATGGACATTTCACATGGTACTAAATATATTTTTTTGTATATGGACGGTTGGATTTTTGTATGCTTCTCTATTTTATGTGAAAGCATAATTTTAGTTTGGACAATAGTTGGTTTGTATGGAATTTGTACATTTACAATTATTCATTTTTTGATGGATGGAAGTAATTTGGATTGTGGAATGATTGATAAAATATGTATTGTTTTGTTTATATACATACTAGAGGTTGCACGAAATATAGACAGGTTGTGGAGAAATTACAAATTTGTGATAAAACATAAGACCATTTTTTTGGCAACTCAACAATTCGTACTCAAAAAGGAAGTACATATTTCAGTGACTAAAATGTTATCAACCCGCTAAACAGTGAACATCAAATGATGTTTTGGCGATGGAAGAAAACAGAAGCTACTCTAGCCTTGCTGGAGGAAAAGTAATGAGGCAGAAAATTGTTAAACCAGTATCAAATTATGAATGTTAGGATAAAGTTCTATTATAGTTACAAGGGGTGTGACACCCAAATGCTATATATGGAACTAATTGGTGTATTTTTATTTTATTTTTTTTGTAGATGGCTTTTGGCATGGAGTTGTGGATATTCCATTTTTGTGGACGGATGACAATTTACACTTTTGCAAACTCTTGCATTTTCGTCGTCCTCTGCTTTTTGTGTAGTTTGTATTAAGTGTACAAAATATTTTTGCCGAGATACATAATATTTTTGCTTTCGAACAGATAATTGATGTAGTGATCTATTGATTACCTTTTGTCATGGTACATATTACCATGGTATTTTGTACCATGCCAAATGGTCATTTGGCATAGTAGTAAATATATTTTTGTATACAGATGATGAAATTTCCTTATGATCATTTATGTTATGTATGAAATTATTATTTTAAATAGGAATTAATGTATTTGATTTGTATGGAATTATTGATATTTGAAGGTATTAATTTTTAGATGGTTGGAAGTGAAATGGATGTAGATTGTTGAATGAGTGATAATATATGTATGAATCAGTTTGTATATTTCGTACAGGTTGCATAGAATATATACAGGTTGTGGGTGTAGACAAATTAAAAAAAAAAAAAAAACATAAAATGATGTTTTGGCAACTAAAAAATTGGTAGCCAAAAATAAAGTCAATATTTTTGCCAACTAAATAATTAGTAGCTAAAAAAAAGAATTAAATGAAAACAAATCTTTTGGCGACTAAATATTTAGTAGTCATAACAAATAAGACTTTAGGCGACTAATAATTTAGTAGCCAAAAAAAAAAGGAAAAACACTTTTGGCGACCAAACTATTAGTAGCCAAAATAGAAAATATTGGACCTTAGGCGACAAAAGTATTAGTAGCTAAGCAATTTAAGCTTTGGCGACAAAAATATTAGTCGCTAAAAAGTGCTTTAGGCGACTAAAATATTAGTAGCCAAACAGAAAATGTTAGATCTTAGACGACTAAAGTTTTAGTAGCAAAAATATTAGTCACTGAAAATGTCATGTTAAATTTAGTTGAAATAGTTTTGGTGACTAAATCATTAGTCGCCAATTGTGTGCTTTTAGCGACTAAAATTTTTTTAGTTGTCAATTACTTTCCCTGACTATCTTTCAACGACAAAGGTGGTGACCAAAAATATTAGTCGGCAAAAGGTTTTGGAAACCAAAATTGAACCTTTAGCTACTAAAAAGTTAGTTGCCAAATCTGTCTTTTGTTATAGTGATGTCAATCCAAGACTCTTTTTTTTTTGCTAGCTCCTTCATAGGTGATTTTAAGTTTATTCCAAATCTTTTTAGCAGTAATACACCCATAAATTCTATTGTACTCGTTTGTATCTTGTCACGTACCAAAATTTGGACAATTAAATATTAAATTAGGATTAAACCCCAACTATTATTCCATCATCCAAATCTTAGGGGTGAAACAAAAAAATAAAAAAATAAAAAAAAAATAAACGTTCACATCTCCAAATGGTTTAAGTAAATTTTCATCCTCAAAAGATTACAAGGGATTTTTTTAAAAAAAAAAAAAACTAACAAAAAGCCAACCAAACCATCCACCATAATTTCGTAACTAACCAATACCTCCAACATTAAAGTAACAATAAATAGTCAAAATAACTTAAATAATATAAGGTTATAAACCATGCCAAATTATCCAAATATTAAAGTCATAAAAAAAAACTACATAAACTAATATCAACCCTAAGCTCAAGAAAACCAAAAGAAGTCCAAAAGACATGTCCTACGATCATAGTTAATTCTTGTCACCACCATAGTCCTAACTAATCCTGCAAAAAAAGCTCGCCTGCAATCAACCAGAACACACCCGAATTACCAAGAGACAAAACGGGTTAATATACACATATACTGGTATGAGTACAAGATTTAACACCCAAGTGTCCACCAGACACAAACAAAAATACATTTAATTCTTGTTACGGGACAAGACAAGTAGTTCCATCTGCACCGAGACGAATGGGTAGTTTCCCAAAATACGGTGGCATTTAGTTTTTTGCCCCTACACAACAAAATATAAATTGAGTATAAAATAAACAAAATAGAAATAAAAATATGGTAGGTCAGCCCTGCATAAAAAGTTAGTAAGACCCACCATCCTACAAAAAAAAATAAAGTTAGTATAATTTAATCATAAGTAACTTTCTAAAGAAGTATCAAAATGCACCGTTTCATACTTAAATAATTCGAATTGACCAAAACTCAAAGAACAAAAGTTGTGCAGAATCAAATTTCCTAAAAGACTACACAAATGAATTTAGTAGAAACTGAACAGGTTGAGAGAAAAACTAGATAGAAGAACCTAGACAGAATTCAATCGAAAAATCTAAAGTCAAAAACTAATGTAAACTACCATAAGATGATTTTTTTCGGAAAAGTTCAAAACACGAAAAATGTGCAGAATAATATTTTACTCCAGTTTCGTGAAACCAATAAAAATGAGCTCGTTTCGTGGGTTAAAACAACATCTAAAGTCTGCACTGCTAAAATGAATCAAAACTATTGTAACTAAGATCATCCGATTACAAGTTCTAATCGATCTTTTTAATAAAAAGTTAAAACACAAAAGTTGTTTAGAATCACGTATACATGCCTCTGCTCAAATTTCATAATTTATCAAGGTCGTTTACTATTTTTCAAGATATACAAATCAATACAATTCACACTATACTAATAAACTCATAATTAAATTCTTTGTACCTTAACTCCACCACTTCCGGCCTACACATATATCCCATGTGCTTCCCGTATACCTGACACCGCTCCGAAACCAAATTTGCACGGAGATATCATCCCGAGTTTGACTCACACTCCCCGAATAGTTAGCATATACGTATGCACGTAAATCAAAACACTCATCTACTCATGAGAACGAGGCAACAATATATATATACACAATCTCTCATCTACTCATGAGAACAAACATAACAATGCCAAGCCTAAGGCATTTAAACAAATCTCATAATCCTCACTTTTTTTTCTTTTTTTTTTTATACACTTTTTCTCACCAACACTCAAATAAAACAACAATCCATGGAGTCATGGTGGAGTATAAGGAATTTATCTATAGTTCCAAGTTTATTTTAATTTCATATATCTATGAGTATGATTACAACCATAAAAATAAATCTATATAAAAATCCTACACCTTGCATACACAACTAATCAAAATTATTAAAATCAATCAATCATCTAAAAACCCTAAACCTTACATATACAACTAATCAAAATAATTAAAATTAATCAATCATCTAAAAACCCTAAACCTTATATACACAACTAATCAAAATAATTAAAATCGATCAATCATCTACATGTAAATATGAAATCAATTCAACATCAAATAAATAAAAACAACAAACTAAACATAAATCAAGGGAAGTGGGTTTTATACTTACAATTTTTTTTATTTATTTATTTATTTTTTTTGAAGATCAAAGAATCACTTAAACAATTAATGAAACTCCCAAAATAAAACCCTAAACTTTTCTTCTCCCCTTTCCTCTTTCTCACATACACAACCGCAGACCCTTTCTTGTTCTTGATTACTCTCTCTCTCTCTCTCTCTCTCTCTCTCTCTCTCTCTCTCTCGGCTTGCCACCGCACACAGCACTTCTCTTTTCTTTTCTTTAGTTTATAACCTAGTAGTTATTATATTATATAATACAAATACAACATAATTAAAACATAAATAAATATGATATATATTTTATCGATATATAAAACACTTATATATATATAATATATAAATATACGAATTACTTATATATAATTGACTACTACATTAAATTACTTAAATGCCACATTAAATTCTCATGTATCCACACAATTAATAGAACCAAAAATAAAATAAAGTAATAATAATAATAAATAAATAAATAAATAACGACTTACGAAAACTCAGGGTCGCTACATATCTAGTCCATATACAAGAATAATCTTGGCCTTAGCATTAGCTTGAAGGAGATTATAATCATGCTCATTAAATTCATCTTCAAGTTTAGGCACAAAGATATTATCAACTACCTTGGTAGGGATTTTAGGACCTTTTGTGATAATGAGCCATAAAGCAAAATTAGTAGCTTGAAGATATAAAGTCATTTTTTCTTTCCCATGATTATAATTATTACCATCAAAGAGAGGTGGCCTATTGCTAGCTTGTCCTACAACAGAGAAAGTAGAATACATGATTGCTATGGATCAAAAACTCAAGATTGTTAAATCTAAACAAGAGTTCCAAGCTCTGATACCAAATGTTACTCAAAAAGCAACCTAAGAGGGGGGGATGAATTAGGTTTCTACAAATTAAAATAAATAATACCCCAATAAAAACTTACTAACTAGTATAGTAGAAATTGATCAAGCAAAACTTAACACAATAAGTTAAATGGTAGTGGGTTAAGCTAACACAGTGAGTATCTCAAATATATCAGTTAGCTATAACAGTTAAGTAAAGAGGTAAGAGAAGAGAAATGTAAACACGATTTATAGCGGTTCGGCTTCAACCAAGCCTACATCCACTCCTCAAGCTTCACTCAAGATTTTCCACTATCTTCTAACTTCACTAGGTGCTAGCAACCTCTTGTACTCCATAGATTTTCTAGCTTTACAAGATCGCTAGTGACCTTATTTTTCCTAGCTTTACAAGCTTGCTAGTGACCTTTACAAGATGAGTATGATGTTTTGCTTTCAAAGAAAACTTACAATAAATATCTCTCACAGATGGATATACAAAATGAAGCTCACTAATTTTGTGTAAAAACCTCTCAAAATTGGATATGCTTAAAGCTAAGCTCTATGTGTTTTCTAAAGGAAAAGGAAATACAAAAGATTTACTCTTCAGAGAATAAAGAGATGAGATTGATAATAAAATAACTCAGCTTTTCTTGGCTCAAATCTCTTTGAATTTCTAATAACCTCTCGCAAGTAGATGGGCTTAAGGCTATAGCTTAGTGTTTGATTTTCTGAAGGAAAGATAAACTCAGAAAAGTGCTGCTTCAGATACTTAGAGAAATGAAGAATATGTAAATGATGAAGTATGAAAATGTGTAAGACACATTGGTTGTCTCTTTTTGTATATATTATTTTCTTCAGCAGCAAGTGTACTTCTATTTATGAAGAAGAAATGTATCCGTTGTCTGTTGCGTGTGTTGAGAACATTGAGTAAGATTTTGGTTAAATCTACTCTACTCAAATTTGCATTTCACATACATGATTAGATCTTGAAGGAGTTAAAGATGGGTTTGATTGAAGACAAGAAAATTTGAAAAAGAGTCGTTGCAGTAGAGTGGTCGTCTAATCGGATTTCTAAAGCCAAGCTTTGTTCTTGTGGGACGTTCGCCCAGATGTCCGCCCAGATATCAGTGAAGTCCCAGTCGTAAAGGATGACTACCACAGATGTTGAGTATGCTGCTAGTTTGACAACCGGTGGAAGCAAAGCTGAAACCAAGTTGATCTGGGCAAAAATACCACCACCGGACGTCCTGCCGAGTGTCCACCCGGATGTTCGATAAAATCTCGATCGTCAAGCATGATTGTCGCAGATGTCGAGTATACTGCTAGTTTGATAGCCGGTGGAAGCAAAGTCGAAACGAAGCTGATCTGGGAAAAAATACCACCATCGATCGTTCGGCCAGACGTCTGGCCCCCTTTGGGTTGGACTGCTTCGGCTGCTGCTTTGTGCTACTACTACTGTTTTGGGCTGTTTTGGTGCTATCTTGGACTCTTTTTTGGGCTTAAATTAACACCTATTTAAGATCATTTGAGCTTCCAAAGACATAGATTAAATTGATATGGATAAACATAATATATTGACCAATTTAATTTATCAAGAACAAAATCAAAACATAATTAAATAATCATCAAAATACAATATGGCTAACGGTACTTTTTTCAAATGTGATACTCCAATATGGCGGGCAAATGAGTCATTACACATCCAAAAGGACTAAATGGATTACTGTAGACATCCCCGAACGTCCCGGGAGGGAATTCCCCCCGTTTTGTTCATTTGGGCTCACTACAGTTCAGGACTCAATGTCACTGTCTTGTATCTAATCTCGCAGAGTGCAATGCAAGACCGATGACTCATCAAAGAGTCCAAATCCGGCAAATCGTTTTTTAAAACAGATTTTTGAAAGAAGTGCCAAACATGGACTGCTTTGCTAGATATAGAGTCGCCACCTAAATATTTTGTTTTGAGGGAATTTAGGAAATCCTGACTCATTGCCTAAGGCCACGTGTCCGTCATCACCAAAGTTGCCTCGGCTCGGGGACTTGGGTACGATTAGAAGATCACCGTGAGCATTTCACCGCGCCGATCAAAGATCGGCCTCTACTAACCATGATATCTAGTTTTGAAAACATTATGTGCTCTTATTCTGGTTATTAGCCTAGAATTACTATGTGATGACAAAGATACAAGTATAGACTGGTCGCTCGACGGAAACAAAACATCTCATGTTCGTTTTGAAAAACGGTTTGAAGGTGCTACTCGCAAGTAGGCTAAGATGTGGATTTTGCCAACCTCGGATGGGCTTAGAAAACATGATTTTGCCACTCTTAGGTGGGCTTAAAACTCACAGTCAATGCATTGTTCCAATCAAAGTAACCTAACCTTCACCCACAGGCATTCAGGTAGTTATATCACATAAGCATTTAGCCTCATGGTAAGCATGCTATCATGGCAATCACTCACACACATGCAAAGATGCTGAAGCATAAGCACTTACCGAGTACTCCAAGCCAAAACAGAAGCTATGTTAGAAATCCATGCATGATCCTAACTATGCTGAAATGCCTAATGCAACACAGGCAGGGATGCAACTAAGATCGGCTCGGCTATTCTAAAGATGGCATGTGAAATGCTACAACTAACAAGTATTCAACTCGAAAATTGAAATACAATGCAGTTAGTATGATGCGCCGAGCCCGGTGCATGCAAGACAGATGAATGAATGCAAACATGCGAGTATAAGTATGCTAATTGAAACATGCCCTAAACTAACCATCATAAGCTGGTAAATAAAAGGGAGAAAGACGTGGGGTTGGAAGACATACATCACACGCACGCACACTTATTACAATTGCGCCCTCGCTCAGAGGGTCCAAATAAATAATACAGTCCGAATAAATAATTACAGTCCAAATAAATAATTAAATATTACAAAATCCTAATTAATTAACAAATTAACTAGGAAAGCAAAAATAAACTAATATGCAAATCCATGGACCGCCACATTCGAATAATGAAAGATGCATACCGAAGTCGTCTCGTTGAAAATTCTCGCAATGCCCCGATTTGCCTCGTTTGCAATTAATCTCTAATGTTGGGCAAAGCTCGAAGGTCGTTGATTTCGATTTCTTCGCAACACAGAGCAAGAAAGAGGCATGGCAAAGTATTTTCACATATATATGCACGACCTCGATCCTCGTGCCACCAATCACGCATCTCGATGCACAATGGCTGAGGAGTCAAAATGCACGACTCGATGTGGAATGAATGCACATGACAACACAACAAGGCCTAGACTCCATCATGGGTAATCCGGAGTGTCGGCGACCGGGAATTGAGACACGTTCCGTCACTTCGGATACGAAACGTCCCTCGTTTCCCATGCTTGGGCTAACTCCTATCCCAAACACAATGCAGATGAGATGGCATACACAATGCGACTAACATACAACTTAGCATACGCAATACTGTGAAATGGCATACACAATGCTCTAACATGCAACCTAGCATATAACCAAAATGGCATACACAATGCACGATGGACTTACACTAACATGAGTGAACCTCAGCTACACTCACATCAATGGCCATTAGATGAAAATGAGACAACGAAATGCGTGCACACATGCACGAATACCAAGGACCGAACCTAAGGCATCAAATGCCACTCTACCAAAGCATGGCAAGGGATGAAAGATGGCATACAAACATGCAATTTCCAGCACTGAAATATGATGCACAATGGTCCCAAATCATGGAAATATGGCACCCAATGCATGAAAGAGGCCCCAAAACTTAAAACTAGGCAAATGCATTGAACCACAAGTATGCAAAGCAAGCATTATTTGATCATGAGGCATGAAAACAGAGCCAAGGCAGTCCAAAATAAGCACAATATCAGTTCCAAGCATGGCCCAAAAGTACTCACATGAAGGGCTAAAACAACATGCAACCTAGGCTAGTAAGCGTGGTTTACATGGCATGTATATGAAGCATAAGAGAGGTCATAAAACCAGCCAAAAACAGAGACATAGTATGTCAAATAAACCCTAAATAACCACTAAAATGCATCCAATGCATGTTGTGGACGCGCCCCGAGGGAGTGGGGACTTATGTATGCCACAGTTCGGACTCGTTTTTGTCACGGTTCTTAATCTTGAACCAAAGAGTCCAACTCCGGCAAATCATTTTGGAAAACAGATTTTTGTAAAGAAGTGTCAAACGTGGACTGCTTTGCCAGATATAGAGTCACCACCTAAATATTTTTAATGGGGGAATTTAGGAAACCCTGACTCGGTGCCAAAGGCCACGTGTCCGTCATCACCAAAGTTGCCTCGGCTCGGGAACTTGGGTACGATTGGGGAAGATCAGCTATAAGCACCCCCTCTCGCCCGATCTGAAGATCGGCCTCTACTAACCGTGATATCCTCTTTTGAAAACGTTTTGTGTTCTTATTCCAGTTAATTAGCTAGAATTACTATGTGATGCGCACAACACAAAAGTATAGACTAGATCGCCTAACTTGGAACAAAACATTGCATATCCGTTTGTTTGGAAAACGCTTTGGAATTCGTTACTCGCAAGTAGGCTAAAACACGGATTTCAATGAGTTGTTCCAACTCAAATAGTCCAACCTTCACCCACAGGCATTCAGGCAGTTTATATCACATAAGCATCTAGCCACATGGTAAGCATGCTGTCATGTTAACATTCACACTCGTGCGAGATGCTAAAACATAAAATACTTACAATGTACTCCGAGCCAAAACAAAGAGCATGTTAATAATCATGCATGATCCAAGTCCATGTTAAGTGGCTAATGCAGCGCATACAGAATGTCACTAAAATAGGCTCGGCTAATCTAAGGATGACATGTGAAATGCACAGATAGCATGTGTTCAAGTTAGATTTGAAATACTTATGCAGTTAGCATGATGCACCGAGCCCGATGCATGCAATACTGATGAATAATGCACGCATGCATAACATAAGGTATACTAAATTAAACATGTCCTAATACTAACGATCAAAACAGATAAGTAAAAGGGAGAAAGAAGTGGGGGTTGGAAGACATGCACACACGCACCCACACTTATTACAAATTTGCCCTCGCTCGGAGGGACCGAAAGAATAATACACTTAATTAACCTACAAGCTAATTAAATATTACAGACAAATTAAACTAGCTAAGCTAATTAAATAATCTAATAAAACAGTAAAAAGTAGCCTCGGGAAGAGGGTCCAATGCACACACGTCGGTTTCGCTCGGAAGCCCACTGTCATGCGCAAGCTGCCTATGTTTTCCCTACTCTGCTCCTCTAAAGACTACCAAAGTCTCAGAGTTGCTTCTTTGAGTTCTGTGGGACACCACCGGCTGAGGGGGAACACCACCGGCTGGGAAAAATGATCACCGACTGAATGGATGGCCGGCCGGCCAAATCTTCCTATAGAAACTGGTTTGACAGCAACAGATGGCAAAACTTGGCATGGCAATGCATTTCAAGCAAATGTGTGCACCACTACATCCCTTATCATATTTATGACTCAAAGGGACATGGTTCTCGATTCTCGGGCCACCAATTGCGCATTTCAATGCGCGATGGCCCAAGGAAACCAAGTGTGCACTTTGATTTCAAATGAAATGCAATGCAAATAAACAAACAAAGGGGCTTTCAACCTCTATCATGATTTGATCAAGAGGTGAAAGATGCATGCAGTGATATGCAACCTAGGCATGAGTGCTAAGTATGCAACATGGCAATGCATATAAACAAACGAGCATGCAAAGCATAAGACAATGCAAACGAACAAGCATGCTAGATGCAATGTGAGTGTTAAGGCATGCAAGCAAGCACGTGACTTCATTCAATCATGCAACTGCAATCATGCGACAACACATAAGGTGAGCATGCAATAACATGCAAAGGGGGTGGACTTAAACTAACATGGATAGTTCACAAGCATACCAAAATCAGTGGCCAATGCTATGGAAATGAGAGCACAATGACATGCAAACATACATGCACACAAGGACCAATTCCTAAGCATAAAGGAACAACTTCTAAGCACACTTAAAAGGAGGTAAACATGGACAATTAGCATGCAATGTAAGCTCTGAAAATTGTCAAAGATGATGCCAGATCAAGCAAACATGACAAGTATAGCATGTATTTGGTCCAAGTACTTAAAGCATGATCATATGATACATGAAGCAAATGACCAAAATGGATCAAAACAGTCTCAAATCATGTTAAGGCAAGCCCCAAAAACAACTTAGATGGCATCTAAATGATCTACTCATGGAGGCATGAACAAATGCTTAAACATGGAGCATACAACATAACCTCTTAAAGCATCAAAGGAGTGATAATAATGCAAGCATGTAAACATATTACAAGGACTGAAATGACATGGTAAGTGGTTCCAAACCACTGAAATGATGCAAGTAAAGCATGCTACACACTCACACACCTAAGGCTAACAAGCCAAAATGCAAGGTGGCTATACTAAGCATGTGATGGTCGACCAAAACAACCAAAAACAGAGTTTAAGCATGCTAAAACAAACACAAAAGCTTCACAAAGCTTGGCCAAAATCATGCTAGAATAAAGGTCAAAACCTAAAGCATGTTAAGGCCTAAACATGGCATTACAAGGCATGTATGCTAAGCAAGCATGGTGTACCAAAACCAACTCAAAACAATGTTAAATCATGACATAATAAGCACAAAAAAATAGCTAAGGCATGGTCAACATACACTTAAACATGGTGCTCTCTCAAGAGGCAAAAATGGCCTTTTTCAAGGACAACAAGGAGAGAGGGTGGCCCTCTCCTTCTTGGGACCTCAAGGTAGCATCCTCACCTCTGAAATCCCTCAAGATTTCAGTGGTGAGGAGGCCCAAACACAATGGTCCCAGAGCTCAACCAAAATGGCACAAAACAAGGGCCTAACAAGGCTTAAGAGGGGTCAAACAACCCCAAAACTTAAAACACTCTTAACAAACTATTTAGAGCACTAAACAATAGAACTTTTCTATGTTATATGTTAAGCTCAAAAATAGTTGTAAGGTAGGCAAAAATACAATGCAAAAATGGGGTAAAAAGGAACAAAAGTCTTACCCTTGTAGACCCTCTTTAAAAATGGAAGACCAGCTGGTTCTGAAAATTCTACGTGATTCGTGATTAGATCAAGATTAATGAATTCCAAAACCCAATAAAGCAAAACACACAACCTAAAATCATCAAGCACTTACGAGAGTGATTTTAGTTTGTTTGTTTTTCAAGACAAAAATAATAAATCGACACAAACGATTTTTTACGTGGAAAAAACCACAATTGAAGAACCTTCAATTGTAATCAAAAACCACGGGCGAACCGCCACTGATCAATCCACTACTGAAGAACTAAAAGATTACAAAGATACCATACAAATTACCCAACCCAGTCAATTTGTCTCTGAATCTTCTGTAGATCTTTCACCACGCCTTCGTCACGGAACTGATCTTGAAGTTGATTCCACACCACAACTTCACTTGTCGAATTAACGACTACGTAAAGTATCAAACACCTTTTGAAACTCTTACGTAATAACCTTCGGATTCCACCGAAGAGAACTCTCTTGAATATGTTGTATCAACCTCTTTGATGTATGAACCTTAACTCATAAGTTTAGAATTCTCTTAAGAACATCAAAGAAAACTCACAAAACTTCAGAAGAAAACTTCAAACCAAACCCTAGAAAACCCTAAACAGATCTAGGAAAAGTCGTCGTCGAAAAAGACCCAATCTGTGAATTTATAGAAAGCTCATCGCGATCCGCTCGAAGGTGGTCTTCCGCCGGCGGAGACTTCAAAAATTTGTGATTCATACAGCCTTCCCGCTCGAGCGTCCATTGCCCCGCTCGAGCGGGGAATCACTCCATCCAAGATCTTGTCTCTGCTTGAAGTCTTGAGGGCTTGCAATCCCCGCCGGCGTTATTTTTCCCGCCGAAAGGAGACCAAAACACTGAAAATCTGGAAAACTAAATGCAATACAAACTCGGTTTTGAATCCAAGGATTTTGACAATAAAAGGTCCTAACAGGTTCTTTAGGTTCAAATCAGCTCCAAAACTCCAAAAACAAGCCTCAAGGACCTCAGCTCCAAGAGAAGGTGTAAGTCTAGGTGTTTGTGTGCAAATCTAAGACTAAAACACCTTAAGGGCAAAAAGAAAAAGAGAAATAGATATAGGATAGATACAATTATGCTAACCCTAAAAACCAGAGCTTTCCTCTGAAATTTTGTAACCCTAAAAGAGGGAAAGGAAACCTCCTCTTATAGAGCTCAATCTTGTAAGCTTACAAGACAAGCTAGCTAAGAGGGAGATCCCTCCATACACGTGTATGGAGAGGAGCCAAGTGCATACCAGCTGCATGAAAATATCTGCAAAAGCAGATGCACAATAGCCGGCCGGCAAAAAATGCAATTGACCAAAAAAAGATAGCCGGCCGACCATCTACAGTGCCGGCCGGCCAAATATTTGGCCGGTGGAAACAAAACACAGCCGGTGGCCTCAAGCCATGGCCGGTGATGGGTGGGGATGGTCAACAAGCCCTACCCTGCCCCTCAAAGGCAAAACACAAGTGTTTTGTGCAAAACCAGACACAAAACAGTCGAGTCAAGAGATCCTGAGGCAAGACGCGTAGCCGAGACCTTCGGTAACTCAAGACGAACACAAACATGGATGATCACCGAGTGTTCAAACGGTGACGTCCAAGTCTTAAGGACGATAAAAAATGGGGTGTCTACACATGTAAAAATGATGAGCTCCTTTAGAGGGTCATGCAAGGAGTTACTCAACACATACAAGATAAACACTTAGCATGGCAAAACCAACTCTGGAAATCAATTATGACAGCCCTAAAACTCACCAAAAGGCCCTGAAATTGGTCAACAAAGCATGCAATGAAAGGTCCCCTTGAAAAGCTTTAAGAAGGATTCCTCCACACATGCATGAGGGACATGAAATATGGCCAAAAGGGCCTCGGACAGAGCCAAGACAGACCTCAAAACTCACATAATAGGGCCTGAAAAGTGACTTCAAAGCATGCAAGATGGAGCCCCTTTGGAAGGCCAAAAAGGCCAACAAACAAGACAAGGAGAGAGGGGGTCACCCCCATCTGATTTTAGCTCTCAAAAACACATCTAAGCCACTGAAAATCTACTGGATTTCAGTGGCTAAGAGGCCAAACCAAGGCCAATGCGAATGCTCTAATGCATAGCCCTAATCATGAGGAAATGAAGCATGCCAAGAGGAAGATGACCCCAAACAGAAAAATGCCCTCAATCAATATTCAAGAGGGGCTCAAAATAAGACCTTTTTTAGTTCATGGAAACTCTCGAAAATGCTTGCAAGTAAGGCTAAGATATCATGCAAAATAAGCCTTAAAAGAGAGATGAAGCATACAAGGATGTAGGAGATCTCAAACAGAAAAGTATCCTTAATCAAACTTCAAGAGGAGTTCAAAATAAGACACTTTACAGTTTATAACAAAGCCCAAAAATGCTTGCAAATAGGGCTAAAGTATATAGAAAAATAATGCAAGAAAAAGGGAAATGAGAACTTACCCTTGTAGCACAGCAATGCAACAACTTCTGGACCAAGAAGGTGAGTCTTCAACCTCTTTAAATCAATCCCAAGGAGCTGGAATGGATGGTGGAGGTGGTAGGCTATGAGGTGTAGTGTAAATGACCAAGAACAAGGGTGTTTTGAGCTTGGATGAGAGAGATATGGAGAATTGTATGTATATATCTCAGCTGATTTTTTCTAACCCTTGCAAATGGAGATGGATGCTTGGCTTTATAGAGGGAGAGAGATAAGGCTTCTTGGAGAAGCCTCAAGCGGGGTCCAAGCTTCTCAAAGAAGCTTCACCCAAAAGGGTCAAGCTTCTTGAGGAAGCTAGACCAAAAGGGTCAAGCTTCCTCAAAAAGCTTGACAAAAGAGTCAAGCTTCCCTAAGAAGCCAAACAAGAGGGTCAAAACCAACTTAAAAAGGGCAACAAAAGGCTCAAAATCTCAGACAGTGGATCAAATGCTTCACAGCTGGCACAGTTGTGAAGCACTTGAGAAGGCCAAAAAGCAGAAGGTAGGCTGACCAGTTCAAGTGGTCAGCCAACCACATGCCCTGGTCGGCCGACCAGGGTTCAAAAAGGTTAAGGTGAATTTCTGGTCGGCCATACCAGAAAGGTGGCCTCCCAGATGAGTAGAATACAGCTGCAGAGTGAAAAACCAGAAAAAGTGACCAGGAGAGAGAAAAACTAGCTTTTTAGCAAGGCACAAAAGAGTCAAGAAGAAATACTAGTCGGCCTACCCATATTGGTGCCCTCCCAGGTGTGCACAACACAATGATGGTATGAAAAACTAGAAATTGTAGCTCAAAAGTAAGAAAAATCGGCTGGAGGAGAGAGAAAATATTTTTCAAAAGAATTTCTGGTCTCCCACCATCCTACCACCTTCCTAGCAATGAAACAAAGGTCCATACCAAAAATGAACCCAAACCGATGCAAAACGAGGGTTCAGGGGCCCCAAAAATAGGTCATATATCGGAGGTGGCGTACGACCACAAAGGTGGTCTCCCGGGCCACAGTGTCCCTCTAGGGAGAGGAAACAAGGTGTGTTCCAAAAACCGGAGCAAATGGAGGTAGTTAAGCGATCCCGAACCGAGGCACACGGCCGACGACTCCGAAAATCGGAAACTGGCCTCCAAACGAGAAAAATGGCCTACGACCACGAAACGTAACCTACAGCCACTGAGCGATAGTCTACGAGACCTCTCCCTCCCTTCGGGAAGAGAAAACAGAGAAAACGGGATCTGGTTCGCAAACCGAGGCAGAGCACAAAAGAGCCCGAAAGTCCGGAGACAAGGCCCGCAGCCGAGACTCTGAAACTCCAAAACGAGCACAATATGCACTATCACCGAGCACTCAATCGGTGACGTCTGAGTCTTAAGGTCGGTCAAAAATGGGGTGTCTACAATTACAAGAAAAAATATGAGACTATATGGATTACAATTTCAAAATATGAGACTTATTGGTCAATCTCCCTTGATTTTTTTTCTTTAATATTATTTTTGAATTATTCATACATATTGTATATAGGTATATAAAATTTAAATTAAATATAAATGTTTTGTAATAAATAATTTCATGTTAAATAAAAAATTAAATATAAATTAATATTAAGACATCAATAAGATAGATAAAAAATATATAATATAAAAGAAAATTAATTTGATCCGTGTGATACACATAAATAAACGCATTCTATCTTATTTATTTATTTATTTGTATATCGAGATAAATTTTTTTAAAAATACCATAATAATTAAATTAAAATATCAACTAAAGAAAAGAAATCTGACAACGACAAAACCAAATACACGATAAAAAAATATATGAAAAATAAGTATTTATGAAATATAATCTATATAAAATTGATTATTATAATTGAAACTAAGTTTATGTAAGACTTTATAAGTAAATGGAAAAGGTATGGTATGGTGATGTAATTTTTTTAGGAAAAAAAAAAACCTTTTAAAGTGTGATACATAACAAAAAAGAAAAGCACTATATATACAGGACATCCTAAACGGCGTCATTTGCATGTATTTGTTTCTCTCTCACGTGAAAAAGTCTGCTAGAAAAGAACTCGTTGTCCGGATTTCTATCTCCTCTCTCCCCACTCCCTCAACTCGATCATCGATCGATCGATCGATCAATCTACAAATAATCGAATTAAGAGGTGTGTGCCCTTTGAAAATTCTTTACTTTTCTTCATAGATTAATCAAATTTAGATTTTGTGTATTTTCTTCGTAATTGATTTATAAATTTTATTGCTTCAGGGTTATTGAATTGATAACATAATACGTGCTTAAGCTGTTGTTTTGATTTTGTATTTTCGAGAAAAAAGATAGGGGTAATTTCAAATCAATTGATGTTTGAAAAATTAATGATAAACTTTATAAATATTAAAAGTAAAATTATAAACTATGTCATGAATTTGTAAACTACCTCAAAATTCAAGATCTATAAAATAAATTTATTAATTATACAATTTTTAACAAAAAGAAAATTCAATCCATGCATCACAAGAAATCCAAAAAAAAAAACACACACACACACTCACACACACATTTTTTCTATTATATTTGTCTAATTGAAAGTATGTTGTGTTAGCTCCTGAAAAGAAAATGTTTAAACCACATAGTTGTCGCTCATTTAAATCCAAAAATAAAATTTTAGAATAAATTATGTTATGCTTTCTTAAAATTAAAAAAATTACAATGCACCTTATAACTTTAGTATAATTATTATAAACCCCTCATCAAAGGTATGACATAAAAATAAATAGAAAACATTAAATTACTTGATTACCCTTACTATTCAATAGCTGATTTATGGTGACTATCGGTTGGGTTAGCTTTTTGGTAAGGGTAGACAAACACCAGTTGGGCCGGCTGACACTATAGAGTTAAAGTATATATATGTCATTCCGAACACAATCTAACTTATCATAGGACCTAACCTAACTATTTCAAGTCCGACTTCAAAGGAATGTCTAAATCATATACTCAATCATTTAATCCAATAGATATGAGCTATTAATTTTATTTTATTTTCATCTTGACATACTATTAAATTATTTAGACCTTTTTTATAATTATTTGAATTTAAACATTAATAAAATTAAATTGCGAAATAAATAAATATAATATTTTAAAAAGTATTTTAATTTAGGGAAAATTATCTACATTATTACCAGTGGATCCTGTTTTGATTTTTGTTTTCATATTATAGTCGTTTGTACCCTTTCCTTATCTGGGTCACACAAAATTAGGAATTAAGTCCATTTCCTAATACCCATCTTCTGGCACAGAATTAGGGATCACGTGCACATCGTAATACCATCTCCTCCACTGGGTCACACAGAGTGTTGTCCAATA
This sequence comes from Camellia lanceoleosa, assembly GCA_025200525.1. Taxonomy (NCBI): domain Eukaryota; kingdom Viridiplantae; phylum Streptophyta; class Magnoliopsida; order Ericales; family Theaceae; genus Camellia; species Camellia lanceoleosa. The sequence continues at coordinate 21,335,871 of CM045768.1, forward strand.
TTTAGTCACCACAGTCATATCACAGAGGGAGCACATTCAGGGTTACACTGATATCAGCATTGCAACACCGTAAGCATACACGCCTGCAGGTACTCTGTTGATTTCCCCCCTTGTATGATGGTTGTTACATAAGTTTTCATCATCGTCTGTGACCCCCCCCCATTCCTGATGAGTTTTTAAGCATGTGCATTCGACTATCGTGTGGTACACACACAAGTGTTTATGTGTTCTTATTTTACTCTCTACCTTGTAAACCGCCTGTAACTATTTTTAATGTAGGGATGGATGACATTATTATGTTGTTGTGCTATTTCCGGTCCACCAATGTCACATACAATCTCAAATCCCATTACGCATTTGTCGATTTGGTTAATTTTTTGTATGATAATTTTGGTGGTCTTACGTCGGGTAATGTTCAATTGTTTTTCAATGTTCCAGGTTACAAAAATATCGTGTGTTTGGTAACGTTTACATTTTCAGTTTATATTTACAAAAATTTTATAAGCTGATTTTTGTTTATTTTTTGTTTATTTTTAGAAAAACATAAACTACAAACACGTTTGGTAATTGAAAAAATGTTTAAAAAAAATTAAAATATAAAAAAGAGTGAGAAATGGCAAGTGGCGGCAGAAGACAGTGGTGGGTGGTAGTGGCAGGTGGGTGGCGGTGGCAGGTGGGTGACGGACGGCGGGTGGTGGTGGGTGCTGGCAGGTGGGTGGTGGTGGCGGGTGGTGGTGGTGGGTGGGTAGGTGACATGGCGGGTGGTGGGTGGTGGTGGAAGGTGGGTGGCGGTTGGCAGGTGATGGTGGGTGGTGGCGGGTGGTAATGGTGCGTGGGTGGGTGACGGTGGCGGGTGGTGGGTGGTAGCGAGTGGGTGGTGGCGGGTAGTAGGTGGTAGTGGCAGGTAGGTGGCGGATGGCGGGTGGTGGTGGGTAGGTGACGAGTAGTGGTGGTGGTAGGTGGGTGGGTGACAGTGGCGGGTGGTAGATAGTAGCGAGTAGGTAGTGGTGGTAGTAGTGATGGTGGTGGTGGGTGGTGGGTGGTGGTAGCGGATAGGTGGCAGGTGGCTGGTGGTGGTGGGTGGCTGGTGGTAGCAGGTGGGTGGTGGTGGCGAGGGGGTAGGTGGTGGTGGCGAGTGGGTGGTGGGTGGCTAGTGGCTGGTGAGTGGTTGGTAGCTGGTGAGTGGTTGGTGGCTGGTGGTGGCTGGTGGTGGCAGGTGAGTAGTGAGTGGTGGTGGCAAGTGGTGGTAGGGGCTGGGTGGTGGCGGCGGAAGACGGTGGTAGAAAATAGTGGCGGATGGTGGCTAGTGTTGGGTGGTAAAAAAAAAAAAAAACTCAAAACTCAAAACGGAAACACATTTTTTGTGTTTTCATTTTTTTGCCAAATTTATAAACTAAGACCACTAATTTATAAATTAAAAATTTTACCAAACAAGTTTTTATTTGAGTTTTTAAAATTTTTGTAAATATAAACAGAAAACTGAAAACGTAAATGTTACCAAACGGCACTTGATGTAGATATGCAAAATATGGTTCACCTTGCATTCTCTTTTCATTTGCAACTAATCGAGGTCATGGTCGAGTCACACGATCATGTTTGTGTAACAGCAGACAATGATTTTGTGGACACCATACGAAGCTTCGGCACGCGTGGAATCAAACGTGCTGTTAACCAGATTAACAATGAGCCTGATATTGATTTGTTGCCAAACTACTGTCCACATGATGAGCAGACATTCTTATCAGCACCATGGGCTAACAGACTAACTCATGTGGGGCAGAGTTTTGAAGATGGTGCGACTAGGGGTGTGCGCGGTGCGGGTCGGTGCGGTTTGAGAGAAAAATAGAAACCATATGGCGGGTGACGGATTGATAAAAGTGTCACTAGAATTTGCCATTTTCCTTATAAAAAATCGGCGGTTCAGTTGGCAAATAATAGCGGATTTGCCTTGGCGGTTCGGGCGGATTGGCGGTTTATAAAAAATATAATTCAAATTATAAAACTTAAATCAAAGAGTAAAAAAAAGACGAGAGATACCGTAATGTTAAGCATCTTGCGAAGCTTTCTTCTAATGCAGCAAGTATAGCAACAACATGATAATATCAACGACTATGCCATCAGTTCATTACAAGCATCTGTGGAAGCTACAATGATCAAATACAATACATAAAATTAATATCATTCAGGGTTTACAATATATTGAAAATGTTTACTGTTGAAAAGTATTTAGATTGAAAAGTGAGCTGATGCAAGTTTACAACATGGCCAGAAAAAAAAAAAGATTGAAAAGTGAATTGGAATCCAACTTTATTTTGGATTACTGACATCTTGAATTCCCCTCAAGCAGTAATGTAATACTATATTCTAAGGTATAGAACAACAAGCAAACTTAAGTAAAAAAGAATTTTCAGAATCTTATAAAACATGATTTAATAGCGGTGCGGGTCGGTGTGGTTTGAAAGAAAAATAGAAACCGGCGGATTGATAAAAGTGTCACTAGAATTTGTCATTTTTCTTACAAAAAACCAGCGGTTCGATTGGCAAATAATAACGAATTTGCCTTAGCGGTGCGGCTCGGTGCGGTTTTGACGGTTTCGGCAATTTCGGCGGTATTATGCACACCTCTAGGTGCGACTGAGTTTCGAACAGTACTTTGCAAATATGCGGTGGAATGCGGTTTTGAATTCAAGCACCTGAAAAATGATACGGTAAGAATTACCGTTGTGTGTTCGTTGAGAGAGTCGAAGGGTTGCACATGGTTGGTACACGCGCGAGTTTTGGATGCTAATGGTTTTTTCTACCTTCGCAAATGGAACAATGAACACATTTGTGGCATCGCTATTCGTACAGTCAACAATCGGCGTTTTGGATCAGACTTGGTCTCCGACATCTTCGCACATCGTATCTGCGACAAGCCTTTGACTAGGCCTACTGATGTTGCATTTGATTTGAAAAAAAATTACGGCCTCGAAATAAGTTACCACGTAGCTTGGTTAGGTATCGAAAAAGCGAGAGGCGAGTTATTTGGGGCCCAAAGCGCATCTTTTGATCAGCTACGGTGGTACAGTGGGACCGTAACGAAACACAACCTGGGTACTTATATCAATATTGATTGTGATGAGCATGACAACCAGTTTGAACGTTTTTTCATATCATTCAAAGCATGCATTGACGGATTCAAACATTGCCGACCATTACTTTTCCTAGATGGCATTTTCTTGAAGGGGCGGTTCAAAGGGAATTTACTTGCTGCCACATCTAAGGACGGAAACTGAGGTACATTTAACATTTACACAAATATAATGCACATATAGCACACAACCATGCCTGCCAATATTTCCACAAGACTACCTACACCTTTACACCTAACTAACCAACATAGTCCTACACATGATTGTTTCCAGTCGCATTTGCGATTGTCGGTGCAGAAAATGCAACAAACTGATCATGATTTTTGCAATATCTTCGTAATGCGCTCAATGATGACAGAACGTTTACATTCATATCAGATCGGCATGTTGGCCTCATGGAGGCAATGCCCATTATCTTCCCAAATGCTCACTACGCGTTTTGCATGCAACACCTTCAAAGGAACCTCAGGGACAAACTGAAATATATGAATAATTTCCATCAGATTGGGTTGATCACCAAGTTGACCAAGTTCAACAATTGCGCTTATCCACCGACTGTTATTGCATTTGAAGAGATGGTAGAAAAGTTCACCAATTCCGGTAAGAAAATTACAATCGATTTCCTCAGAAATCTACCTCCACAACATTGGGCAAATGCTTATTTCAGGTGCGTACCTTAACATGTTCCACTTGTATATGAACAGTATAAAACATTGACCGTGTAGTGTTACATTACGTTATCTATACTAATGTCGCTTTTATGTTGTGAAACAAATTGCAATACAAAGGGAACCGGTACGGCGAGATGTCCTCCAACGCCGCCGAATCCTTCAACAACTAGATTTCCGAGGCACGTCACTTTCCAATAACCCGTTTGGTGGACAGTATAAGAACACAAATAATGCGACAAATGTCAACCTGGCGGGAAACGTCACAAAAATGGCATGGTGTGTTATGCCTAAAAATGGAAAAACGCCTAGAAAACTCATACAATGACGGAAGGTCATGGACTATAAGCCAATCAAGCCCTACCGTGTACGAGGTACACTCACACCTGTCCGTCATGGTCGATGTTGACAGCCGCACATGCTCGTGTTTCCAGTGGCAGATTAACGGGTTCCCATGCTCACATGCCATTGTTGCCGCTCAGAAAAGTGGACAAGATTTGTACACATTAATCGAGCCTTACTTCTATGCCTCAAAATATCGCTTGTCCTACAGCCCAATAATAACACCAATACCAACAGTCGAACAACCACCAATCCAAACACACAATTTGATCATACTGCCACCCGCTATCAAACGACCACCTGGCAGGCCCAAGAAGAAGAGAATACCGTCACGCAGTGAGGAAGTCCAACCAATACGTTGCAGAAGGTGCGGCCGCATGGGACACCACAACCGGAAGACCTGCAAAGAACCGATATAGCAGATCAACCCAATCATGTGGAAACACACTATTTGAAAATTTTATTACTTTATTTTTCCCAGTTAATAATCATGGGTTACACATATTTCCCATGTATGCATTTAATTTCCAAGTACTTTTCGCATTGTGAACAATGTTCCAAAACAGTCTCCCATTCATAATGTAGTGCAATACTCATTTACTTTTCTCCGTTAAATCGTTTTCAATTATCCATTCCCTTATTTTGATTCCTATTTTAGGATAATTTGCTTTCAGTGGGAACACACAATACATAACAGCACACAAATTGCACCACTACCCACTCTTCTGAATTGCCACAACAAACGTAATGTCCATACACACGCCACTAATAACATTAACCCTTAACGCCTTCACAATGTCACAATGCCACAATACATTTATCTTACATGGGGAATGCAATACTCTTCATCTACCATCACACAACCACGTAGTACATGTTCCACTTCTGTCACACATACATGTTCAACATACAAAATTCCCAAGCAATAAATGTACAAAACACAATCATATATGTAACATAACACATAATCGCATAACCTCCATCCACAATTACTATTATTCACAATTTAATACCGATCGTTAAAACCAACCAAAACATTCACAAGAACTAACACAAACTTAATAAAATAAGTTCATCACTGTGCAAAAAAACACACACAAAAAATTGAAATATAACATAGTGCCAACATACTGCCAAAGAAAAACCCAAACGACAAATCAATCCCAATTACAAAAACCAAACAGCTTTATACTTCATGCACTATCTTTCAGCCCCCTATCATGGTCATTCACAAACCCTTTAACCATGTTGGCGCGCAATATGACGCAGTTATCTCCCTGCAACGATCTGTTGACGTCAACATGATGTACATACTGACGCATCACAGCACACATAATGATTGCGTAGTCCTCCTTGCAATGTGCGACAACACAAACACACACAACTTATTAACTCCTTCAACAAACCATATACCACATTACATTTTATGTATGTACTATCAAATTAATCTGGACAATACACGTACGAGTCGTGTTTCTGCTGCGGGCAGTCAATAACTGCCTCCACACCCATTTCACCAATCTGCATTGCGTCGTCATCGCCCAATCCGGCCACGGCGCCCCGCTGGATTTCAAGAATGGTATCCCTCTGTAAAACAATACCCTCCAATTACCAAACACATATAACCAAAACACATAAAAACACATCAACCCCATACATATAATGATACACTTCACTCACCACAAACACTGCCTCCTTAAAGTGCTTGTCTTCTATTCCAACCCGGGGCCTCATAGAGTTGTAATGTTTTTAGACACCCATTTCAGTGTCTTAAACAACCAACGTCCAGTGTGCTCGGAAACAAATAGGGAAGTGGACATACCAACAATCTTTACATGCCGCAAAGTTGTCCAGCACGAACCTGTTCCGTGCATTAGTGTTATCATTTTTTAACATATCCTGCATCATTATTTCACCCGTTAGATTTTAAGATTTTAATCATTCCAAACATGCACCACAAAGCTTTCCAATGTAACTTGAAAAACAACTTCACAAACTCACAAGGCATATGCTACTAAAAATGTATGACTTATCCGGAAACTCCACTCTAACAGTAAGTTTGTCTTGTTCTTCCATCAACATGACTGCGTAGGCATCTATCACCTGCCACAAAACGGTAAACTTCAAACAAAATATACATTCAAACAATAACATTACAACTTTAAACCAATTACTTACATTGCCACGCAATGACGATGGCCGAACAAGCGACTTAATATCCGCAAAGTACACACACACATCATGTCCACTGCTATCCCATATGACCGCTCTACAAGTAAAAAAGATAATGCATGTCAAACGAATGTACACGCAAACCCAATTTTATTTCCATCACACGCACATTACATACCTATCCCCATATTTGTCATACGTGTCTCTGATTTTCTCTTTCTCCACTGCAGTCATCAATTTCCACACCCCTAAACGGTTGTTCAAATCAAACCCAGACCACTCCCTGCTCCTGACTGCACACGCATCCACATCAATAGAGCGTCCAGCGTTACCACTTCTCACACCGTTACGTAGGACATCTACCACCTTACCACACCCCACCATCATTTTACCCACACCACCGCACTCAAAATCTGGCTTTATAAGCTCCTTTCTCACCTTACCCTTTAGGTTCCTTACGAACGAGCTTTCCATGGCCTCCACAGGTTGTCCACTCGTCACACACCTACCAACTTCAACTACATCGAAACCATTCCCACTAACTTCAACCACCACACCACTTGTCATGTCATCGAAACCCCCACAATTGTCACCCTTTATTAATACATTATTCCCCCGCTGTCCAACAATATCCAATGTCGCCCCATCCTTACTTCCAACATCCTTGCCTTCCCTCATATTAGTGCGACCGTCAGCGACCTTACGAAATGCTTATGTCACTTTGTGCACATCTTGTTCAGCTAACTGTTCCTCCAAAACACCTATCGTTTTCCGTAGCTCAACATTTTCCTCCACCACCTTCTTCATCTCATTTTCTTTTACCTTGAAAACAAAAGTGAAACCATTAACTTTATCCACAGCTTATTTTTCTTTCATCCTCCTCAGCTAGTCCACCTCTATTTGCAACTCCGCAATCATACCATCTTTAAGTCTACATTATGTCCAAAGTGCGGCTAACGCCGTCTCCAGTTCTCCCTTGCCATCACCAACCCATTCCACCCGTCTTGCACATACAATACCACCAACTCCCCCCTCCGCTGGACTTACGGCATCGACCGCAACACTGTGTTTACCTTTTGCAACCACACCCCCCTCCGCTGCAAATCGTCTACGATCACCACTGCCTCTCACGTTTCATTTAGCAGCCACCCCGATACCAACCACAACTTCGTTGCCACCAACACCCATGTTCACATCGTTCCCACCCCCACTATCATTGCAAAAATCATCACTGCCATTGCTATTATATTCTCCATCCACTTCTCGATCTTCATCAATATTAGCGTCTTCCCCACCATCAAACACTTCTCCAGCTATTATAACATTTTCGTATGGTTGGCTCACAAGTCTGCCACTAATCACCTGCCACAAAAATAACACAAATTAATTACGCACTACTACACAAAAAAAAAATATTAAAAACATGTTAAACACACCCAAATAACACACATCAAACTTGTACTCACGCACCTCAAACTGTGACGCAGACGCCAAATCCAAGCCACATGTTCTGGCCAACAGTGTACTAATGTTCCATTTCAAAAATTAGGGGAACATTATGGGTTTAGTCGTGGATAAGATGTTCGTATGCTTACGAAGCCAGTACTGTGCATGCACAAAGACAACATCAATTACTACGTAATACCAACAACATGTTCAACAAATATTAGATAACTTTATACATCGGCAATGTGCATGACATGTGACATCAGCAAAATAAGAAAATTATTTAACGTAAACAACATACCAACAGCGTAACAACATAGCTTGTAACTTTCTCCGGAGTCTACCAAAATTCACGCACAGACCCCATCATCGTGTTTAATATTGCTGTTGTCCAATCATAATTTTGGACAGTGTCCAAGTTGTCCACGTACCAAACAAACACCCAACTGATCGTCTCCCCGGACGTTGAAAAAAATAACTTGACGCACACATATAAACACAGCAGCTTAGTAGTGTCCTCATCGCACTTCTAATTACCTTTCACCGCATCATCAAGTAAAGTTTTAATTAGACTCGCTGTTATCTGCCCTACGCCATTACAACGTCGCTAAATGAAATCAGATGCAGGTCGTGTGCCCGCGCGTCAGGTCCAAATGCTAAACACCACATTGCAGCCCGAAAACCAACCTAATGTCAGCTTTGCAAATTTTAACAGGACAACCACTAACATAGAACGCGTCGTCATGCAGCTTAAACGTCCTCACAATTTTAACCACCAAATCATCACATTTCCTGTATTCATTGAAGTTTGGTTTGTTGATAATAATGGCTTCAAACATTAACCAAAACAGTGTTCGCCTCAGCTGCCGAAAGTGTCTTTCACTCAACCCCAACTCGGAAACAACCTTAATTACACCTGCCATATTGGACCGAAAATTTATACGCTGCGTTGGTTTCCGAGGCGACCGTATATTCTGACCAACTCTTTGCGGCTGTTTAAACAAAACACGCCCCTGCAACTCACACCAAGCCTCGACGACGACGCTACACTTGAATCCTCTAAACGTTTACGCTCGTCCGACCTAGTCCACGAGCTCCTCAATCGCACAACATTATCTGTTTCACACAACAAAACCCAATCAGTGTTTTATCCCAACCACATAACATATACTACAAAATCATGTAATACAACAAAAACTAATCAAAACAAAATAAACACAGAAATTGCAACATCACTACCCCTTCCCCCTACAGATTGTTTACGTCATCAGACTTTCACAACACCATCGTCTATCACTACAAACAACCCCATACAAATTTTTACAAAAATAAATATATGGGCTACTTGCAATTACAAACATATGTGAGCATGTAACACACACGATGAATGTCCAATTTATTAAAAATCACTATAGAGGTACACGTTCAGTACATAATGTGGGGACCAAGCATGTCCACACACACTTTTGATTCTTCCACAAACCCGACACATTATTGCACACACAACAACCAAGTCACATACATACATGCCGATAAACAAAAACAATACAAAACGAACCCAACATAGCCTCCATGTCACACAGAGTGATGGACCACACACCCAAACAAATGTCCCCCCAAAAACCAAAAATACAGACCCACCCTTCAACAACTTTCGAAACAAAAAACAAAACATAACAAGACTACCAACAAAAACAAAAAAAAAAACTTACGATTGTATGCCATTGCCACCGTCGATGTTCGTCCCACACGTCTATGTTCATAACGTCCAAACCCTACAACACACTGCACCTCCAACACACAATTTTGAAAAAAATTATGGACAAACTCACTCAAAACCCTACCGTATTCTTGCGAATCCCAAATCAATATCCACAACCCCACCCAATTCCACACAATCCCCCAAATCCAGTAACACAAAAAAGGTATCACCAAAAAACTAGGGATTACGCAACACTATTTGCTTGATTTGGGGGTTTGCCTAACATAACACGCGGGCCGATTAGTACGGGTCAGGTTGAACCAGTATGACTACACACCGTTATACAACTACAACAAAAGAAAAACTACTATAGGGCTTTTTGCCGTCGTGACACCCAATCAAATCCCACGCCACAAATTCACACAAAACGTCTTCACACATAACCCAACAAACGAGGGCATTTCAAGAAGATACACATACCGCAAGACCAAACGGAGTAATAAAAATATTTAAGGACCAATTGCACCAACATTTCACATTTCGGGATTTATCAGTAACTCTCCCTTTAATTTAAGTTCTAAAAAGAAATACATATTAATATATTATTTATTTATTATTTTTTAAAATTTATTTTATAGTTAAAAATTAAAACAAATATTTTATAAATGACTAGATGGATCAAAATATTTATCCAAAGTTTAACTCAAAAATTAAATATTTTCTCTAATTTTAAAAATATCAAAGCAAATTTGGCGAGTTGGCCAGGTTTTCAGTAGTAAAATTTGAAAGAAGGTATTTTTTTAGGTCAATCTAGCTAATCATTAGTTCAGTTTTCGGAGGAGTCTCACCAATAGCCATTGAACACATCATGTGTAATGCTCGGGAGCCTCTATTTGCACACCACCAAAACTCTCATCCCACACCATTACTTAGTTCACACCACACACACATTTTTTTAAAATATTTTTCTTTCAATTCACACCACCAAATTCCTAAAATACCCTCATCAACCCTAATCCCAAATCATTGTCACTGCCGCCGCTTCCATCGCCAACTCCAACACCGAAGTCCTAACCCTAACCCTAACCAACATCGATTACCCCCTTCTCCTACCGCCACCCTTCTTCCAACCACTTTTCCCTTTCCCCCGCCGTTTTTTCTTCCACAGCCTTCTTTCCAATATGTCACAGTCCTTTCGTCATTGACTCATCCTTTCGCCGCCACTCTTCTCATTCAGTCGTAGAACCTTCTCTCCTCAGCTCCCATCTCCTCGTCTCAAAACCCTAGTGTCTACTGCCACCACTGCCACCTCTCAATTACGATATCTCTTTCTCTCTCTCAATCTGCCGCGATCTGTCTTTGTCTCTCTCTACGATGGATAAAGGCTTAAGATGGAGGTAGAAATGGATCGTGATGGCAGATCTGGGCGACAGGGTTGACTGCGACGACTAGGGTGGAGGCGAGGCTGTTAGCAGTGGCGAAGGGAGAGTAAGGTTGTTTGAAGTCACCGGTGGCTAGAGCAGGGGGTTGCAGTGGTGGTTGGAGGTTGGCGGTGGTAAGGGATAAGGGCTGCATTGGAGAGGTGCTGCAAGGGTTGGAGATGGCATTGTCGGCGCAGGCACCGACTAAGGTTTGAATAGATGAATATTTATTCTCTTTGGTAATTTTCTAGAGTGGCAAATTCATAATTAAAAAAAAATTGAAAATTGGTATGGGATGAGAGTTTTTGTGGTGTGCAAATAGAGGCTCTCGTAACGCTCATACCCTCTCACAAAATTTATGAATATACCATATGAATTGACAATAATGCCCCTAACCCTAGTAGTTGGGTCCCAAAATTGCGTAATCTTCTCACTACAACAAAACGATATTGCTCCCGCCTTCTTACAGTCTCATTTCATTTTTTATCTCTCTTCGTCTCGAAAAAGTATTAAGTAGTTCTCGAGTAACACGCGTCATTTTTTTTACCAATCATAATTCACATCCTAATGTAAAACAAAATCACATATTCTATTATATTTTTTAATCACTTTAATGTGAGATTATAATATTTTACATTATCTATTAATCATAACATTATGGGCGTATTTTTGGAATAACCAATGATCACGTATCTCTTTCTCTTCAATCCAAGTGGTCCACGATTCTTAACCTGCACCCTCGGCCATGGCTTCCAAGTTCTTGACATCCTTTCCTCTATCGCCCCGTGTCTTCAAAACCTCTCGATATCGTTGTTATCTGCTCTCTATTTGTAAGATAACGCCTTCTGCAGCGATCACAATGAAGATAGCTTGTTGGGTCGTGGTCTTTTCGATCTTTCTCTGCTTATTCGCATATGGGTCGTTCTCAATTGACGTTTTTCGTAAGGGGTAAGCGATTTCTTGATACATAAGTAAATGTAGAAGTGTGTGCGCGTTTTGAATTTGAATTCATGTATGCGTTCATGTCGCTTTAGAATCAATTGAGCTTGCTTTGAAATCCTTGACTTGGGTTCATTATGTTTCGTGACGATCTTGATGATGCATTGTGTGGTGTTGTTTGAACTTGTATAAGAGTAGAGTATTTATTGCTGCTTCTCTGTTAGATTTGTGATTTTGATTTGTTTAGTTCAGCAATATTGGTAATTGGTAAGTTGTGATGAGTTCCATTTATTTAGGATTTAGCTTTACTCTTAGAACTGGACTAGTACAAACTTTGATGAGATATCTATGCTATGGATGATATGAGACAATGGTGATTACATTTTTGTACTGTATTAACCTTTTTAATATGAATGGATATTCACGGTTTAATGCACCCAGTTGATTTTTTTTTTTTTTTAGCAGGATTCCATTAATACCACGTTAAATTTGTTTGTTTATTTAGTTTTTTACCTATAGCTTTACATATGTCGCAACTTGTAAAATATGTATTCCATTTTTAGATTGTTTTGAGTGTATAGCAAGTAGACAGCAGTATCTCGCCCTGTAAGAATCAGGGCATTAACCATTGGATGCTTTTCTACTCTTATGATTGTCATGTATCATTATGCCACCGTGGAGATTTGCAGCCTTGCGATCATTAATGCTTATTTACCCTTTTTGTTTTATCTTGCAGGTATCCTATTGTAGAACCTGATCCTGATCATACAAAACTTCGCACTGCAAGGGAAGGTTTGGAGGCAATTGAGAGAATAAACAACCCTATTGCTGCTGTTTTTGTATGCTTGAGATTGATTTCTAAACATTTGTTAGTTTCAATTTATCTGCCACTTGACCAATTCAGAAAGATATTTAAAATTTAGGATAGTAAGTGATGTGTCCTTTTAGAGAGAGGAGGTGGCTTTCTTGTGGAAGCAATTGCGAACATCTCTCCTCTTCTCTCAGTGTGCACAGTTTGTGTGCATGCCTCCTTAGCCACATCTCTCTTTCTTAGTTCCACACTGGCCTAATGAATGAAAATCAGTCTTTTAGTATTGCGTGATAACCACATTGGAAAATGAAATTCTTATTCAAAGACGTTTTATACTATCTTGTTGTTGTGTATTGGAGTATTGAATGTCATTGATTTGTTGTGCAGGACTTGCAATTATTCATCTCTATAATTGTTTGTGCATGTCAAGCCCCCAGTGAAACAACCTTTTTTTACCTTATACAATTTTAAATTTTCCAATCCTGCTCTTATTTTCTTTAACTCCATTTTTATGGCTGTTTTATTAGGTGATTGGTCCTTAATTCTGTTTAAAATCATTTCTGCTTGATCAACTTCTCTCCCTTTCTTGTTATGAAGGTGCAGCCTGTGCTACCATTAGTTTAGTTATTGCCACCAACATCTTCACATAAGTTGATTTTTCTAACAATTATTAAGCTTTGTAGTTTGATGTCTTAGCAGGATTTGGTGTTGGGCACATGCGTGACACAAAAACAAAAGCTAGATGCAGACCGTAATGAGGTGGATCTAAGCAACCATCCATTTACAGATATTACTTCTAGGTATTTTGTTATTTTTTACAGGGATATGAGTATGGGGAACCCTGCTAGAATTGGATATTGATGGAGTAAAAACTTCTGTTTTATACCTTGACACTGAGGGATTTGAAAGTATTGGGAAGTCAAATATATGATGACCAGTGATCTACCTAGTTGGTATTTAATCCGCCTCTGATGGCTGTAGGTATTTGTTGGTTCTCCTTTCTGATGGCTGCCTTGCAGGATTTTCGCTCTGGCAACAGTATTGAGTTCTGTGCTTATCTATAACCTGCCTGAGACAGTTTGTTACCCTGCCTGTAACTCTCTCTCTCTCTCTCTCTCTCTCTCTGATTCTCTCTTTATTTGGAGCACATAACATGGACTGCCAAAACTTGGAATTTTAGCATAGTGAAGAAAGTTTTCGTACTACAGAAACAAACTATGAAATATATTACCATTGACTGTGGGTTTTTATCAAAGTCAAGGATAGGAGCTACTTTGGGTATGGAACACCCTGGATTAAGGAACTGAATGCAGTATTCAATCTTCTGAGTTCTTATTGTACTGGAATTAAGTTTAGGGATAAAATTCATGCTTTTTAGACTTTGGGGTCTTGAGTTCAACTCCTTGTAGCAACAATTTTTAATTATCAAAAAAAAAAAAAAAAAGTTTAGGGTTCTTTTTTTTTAAATAACTCTGGAGATTCTCAAGGATTTGATTCTTTTTGTGCATCCAGCATGTGGGGTCAGCTTTACTTATCGAATGAGTTTTTTGTAATAGGTAGAAGGTTGTAAAAGTGTACAAAAATACGTTGAAATGAAATCTGAAGAAATAAGCTAGAGAATTTACCAAAATGTTCATTGCTTTGGGGATAATCACTAATTCCCAAAATTTCCTTTCAAAATGAAAGTGAAGATTCCTTGTAGTCTAATAATTCTTAATGAGATAATTTAGACATTTTTTATAAGAGCAAAAGTGACACATTGTGAATCTAGACTGAAAACATAATGGATGACCTTGAACTGAGGTAGTTACTGGACAATGTTGTGTTACTTCTCATCTTGCTTTTTGCATGGATGGGACATCCGTAATTGTGTTTTCAACAGCTAATGAAGCCTATAATTGCAACTTACATCATCTGATATGATTTACTCTTGGTCTTGTTTGTTTGGATCTGCGAGGCTGATATATCTCGATGGTCATGTGCTGTTGAGCTTGCTGAAGAATTCTATGGAAGGTCTGTCATTCTGACGTGTATATTAATATATTTTTTCAATCATTGCTTCTTAATCCCTCGTTTTTAAGAAACACTAACTTGTTTCATGGTTCTGTCTAAAATTGTCATGTTGGAACAGAGTGAGGGTAATTTTATACCACTTCAACATTTTTGTTTTCTCATATATATTCTCTTTTAATGATTCTTAAAAAAAATGTAAGAATAAAAAGGAAACAACTATATAATTTTGCCATCTTTTGACTGATTGGATACTTCGGCAGGGGCAAGATGTCGCCTTTGAACCTGCCAAGCTGTTGTGGCTTATCCAGTGTGATTTTCTACGTAAGTTCAGATTTGCCTTCCTAGGAAATTATTTTTTAGGGTGGCAGCTTGAGACAATTACTCTGTCCTGTCATTTATTTTGGCAAGATAGCTGTGAGCAAGTGTTAATTATCTTTTAAAAGTAACCCTTCTTGAGTTTAATTTGATGTATTTTCTTCATATGTTTCCTTTTGTCCAATTCAATGTTACTAGAAATTGCTAATACCCTAACGATTTCCGCTTTGGTACACATATTATGAAAAATGATATACTTTCGTTTCAAAATGGTGAATTTGTCGATCCAAAGTGGTACCAATTTTTTTTCCTATTATTTTGTTAAAAATTTCCTAAAAAAAGAGAGAGAATCAAATATAATGAACTAAAATCTAGAGAAACTGGATTTTGGCAAGGACAAAATGCAAAAAGTGGTCATAATACTCCTATAAATGTTTTTTTTTTTAATTTAAATATTTTTAAAAAATGTTTTTTACATGATCAATTTGAAATAAAGTAGACCATATTTTATTAAATATCTAATTGTTGATAGAATTTTCTGTAGAAGTACCTTAAATTCTAATAATGTAGCCAATACAACTTTCAGTATCAAACCACATTTTATAGCATGTGGCATACCAAGTTCGTTGTCTTCTAGATTAGATTGTCACTCACACCTACACCCCAAATGTATAAGCAAGTATATGAAATGAAATTCTTCAAGAGCTTGAGAAATCTATAGGAGAATTATCAAGTCATGTATAAAGTTTTTCCACACTAAGATAAGGTGATGTAGAATAAAATATACACTTATTTGATATACACTTATTTGAAAGCGCTAAACAACTCTCTTGCAGTTGTTCAGAAAAACACCTCCCTCACTTAATACCTCCTCTAATTATAAGTGTAATCAATGAACTAATGAGCTGTCTTATTAAATGCAATATTTGTAATTGAATGCATTAATTTTTTCATAATAAATGGCAAGCTCATCAATCTAGCAAACCGTTGTTTGTGACAGAATTGAGTTCCGGCAGAAATCTACAATTCACAATTTGTAGGGTTTGCAGGTTGTACTGATGAAATTTTCATACTAGTTCTTCATTATTTTTCTTAGTATCTTTGATTAACCGTCATTCACTTGATAGTACATGAAAAAGTACTTTAAACAACCATGTACGGTATTTTTAATTTAATACCAACAGTTGAATGCATATCAGAATGACTGTTGTTCAAAAATTTAGCCTAAAAGGGTGATGCTTAGCAAATCTCTCACTGTTGTTCGAAAAATATCTCACTTAATATCTCCTCTATTTATGAGGGTAATCAATTACCTAATGAGTCTTCATTCTTAAATGCCAATATTCATAATAGGAAGCAAAGCATTAATTGTCATAATAAATTGGCAAAGATCATCAATACAGCAAACCCATTATATATAACAGAGTTGGGTTCCGACAGCCATTTCACAACTTTTAGGTTTGCAGGTTGTGATGGTGGAATTTTAAAGATGTTCTTGATTATTTTTCTTTGTATCTTTGATTAACTGTCATTAAACTTGATTGTGCATTAGTTTTAGCTGTTTTGGTTAGAGTTTAGAATTCGAATAATATTTTGTTTTGCTTTGATAGGTTGTTTAGGTTCATAATCTTTCTTTGAAAATGAGTTCCAAAGAGACAGGAAGCAAGGCAAGAGGTGAGATGATGAAAATGCTTGGAAGCTTTGTTATTTGTTTACTTATTTGTGATTTCTTCTTGTTGCTTTTATGGTTGATTTTTTACCTTTCTTTCTTTTGTGATTTCTAGTTTAATTTTTCTTCTTCTTGTTTTTTCAACAAACAAATATAGTTAGAACATGAAAGTGGAATTTCAGTACTTAGTCTTGTTCTTGTTTTTTCAACAAAATGGTTCTACTTGTCTTCCAGATTAGAATTTCTGTCACACTAGACCCCAAATATATATATATATATATATATATATATGTATATGAAATGAAATTCTTCAAGAGCTTGAGAAATCTAAAGGCTGTATTTGGATTATGGATTTGGGTAGGGATTTGAAAAGAGAAAGAGAAAAAATAGGTGAAATATAGTTATATTTAATTCACATTTCACCCATCTGTTCTCTTTATTTTTTCAAATCTCTACCCAAATCCATGATCCAAATACAACCTAAGAGAATTATCAAGTCATATGTAGAGTTTTACGACTCTAAGATAAGGATATGTATAGGCTAGTTTTGTACGAAGAAAGAAACATCTAATATATGAACAACTTTTTTTTTTTTTTGTTTGGTGTGTTTACTCCTAGGGGTGTTTCTTTTCTAAGTTATATAGATGGGGTTATATGCATGCAATTATGTAGTACTTTAGTATGCCATTTTCATAGGTTATAGTGGTAACTATTTAACTTCAAGCATTGAAGCTTACCGTATTATTGTCTTACAAATGGATTATAGTAGTAATTATTACTTCTGTTGAATCATTAATTATTATTAGTCCAAATGGAAGTTTTGGCCATTGTGTCTCGAATCTAATGTGGATTATATGCTTTTATAATCATCCTAAATTATTACTTCCGTTAAGTAATTAATTGCTTGTTCCAAGTGGTAGTTTTGGCTGTTGTTCTTGAATCTAATATAGATTAATATGGTTACAATCATCCTAAATTATGGCTTCCATTAAGTCATTAATTACTAGTTCCAAATGGTAGTTTTGGCTGTTTTGTCTTGAATCTAATGTAGATTAATATAGTTTTACAATCATCTTAACATATAACATAGATTGAATATATCAATCTGCTAAAGAGTAGGAACAAAAATTCCAATTTTCTAGTTAGCTGAAGAGTTCAAATGTCACTTCAATCTATCAAATCTTTAACTTCCGCCCCACCTAGGGCTGCAAACGAGCCGAGCCGAGCCGAGCTTTAGTGTGTTTGGGCTTGTTTATTAAGATTTTAACGAGCTCGAGCTCGAGCTCGAGCTGAATAAAAATTTAACGAACCGAGCTCGAGCCGAGTTGGCTTAGGCTCGACTCGAGCTCGAGCCTGTTCACGAACCTTAACGAGCCAAAAAATTTATAAATTCATACTTGCATGTGAGACTAAAGTTACAATTAAAATTTTGATTATTCAATTATATATACAATATATATAAATATACTAAAAAAAAGTCCCTATTTTACTAAAATAATAATATCTACTACCACTATTATATAAATATACTATCTATAGTTAAGTATTATTTACATTTATATTTTTTAAATATATAAATAGCATATTTCTCTTATTTTTTATACATAATCTTATATTATTTATTATATCAATAATAAATATTAAGCAGGCATACTAACGAGCGAGCTTGAGCGAGCTTTAGACTGTTTGGGCTTGTTTATTAAAAATTCTTGAGCTCGAGCTCGAGCTCGAACGGCAAAAAAAATTAACGAACCGAGTTCGAACGAGCTCTTACCGAGCCGAGCTCGAGCTTGTTCATGAACGGCTCTGTTCATTTGCAGCCCTAGCCACCCAAGGAATTTTAGTGTAATTTATATTGTGCTGGAACAACCCTTTAGGCATAAGTATATTCAGAAACTAACAGGTTTAAAACAGTATTAGAACTGTTTTCTCTCTATTACTAATGATCTTTATGAATATTAAAGTGAGTCAAAATTGCAAAATTATTTTGAAACATGTCTAGTCTAGACTTGACCTTAACATATTAATTTAGTCATTTAGTTGTTTGTCTTTTGCTAAACCACTAACATCTATTTCTAGAAGCCACTAAATTTTGGAATGCTTTTATTGGTTGGCATATTGACTCATAAAGCATTTCAATTATATAAGCACTCGTAGTAAAACAAAATAAGCCAGCTTTAACCTCTATGTTCATACAAAAACTGATTTTGTAGGTTCTGCATTTCACGCTGTTATGTCACTTACCAACTGTCAATGACGATTTTCTAATTAGCTAGACTCTCTGGTGTTTATGTCAAAAAAATCTTATTTTTTTTGGTCATAAACTGAATTGCAAGTTGAGCAACTTTTAGTGGACTAGGCTTGTTTTTTCAAGAAACATTAGGAGTTAAACTGAGCCTATAAGGCCATGTTTGTATGTGGGACAGGCCGTTGCTGCTAGTTTAATTCAATAATGGTTTAGTTTGCCCACATTCATGTCACGTATGCTGCTTCTAATTTCTAATACAATTTTGTTAAAGAGAATCCTATCAGTATAACTAAAGCTTAGCTCTTTTTGTAAGGTTTTACCTTTAGAAGTTAAGCATTGTGGAGAGAGAGAATGCAATAAAGCTCTAAAACCATTATGACTTTAGACTTATGCTTCTAAAAGGTTTGTATAGTGAATATTTCTGTAAAAACGTCCTAATTTTAACCATTATTTTTAGGATCTGTAAAGTAGGGTTAGGACTTCATTAGGGCTCTACTAAATGATGAGGATTGGTGGCGGTTGCATGATTTCTTTTTTTGTTGTGCATTACTTGAGTTTTGACTCTGAACTGATAGTACCCAAGGCAATACATTCACTGTGTAAGTTTCCATATGGACTTATCTGAAATCCTTTTCTCGCGACTAAACTTGCAAAACCTAGATGTGCATATTCGGTGGAGAAACAATATCCACCAATTCAGTGGCTATAAGCATGATAAAATGTCATTGGTAAGTGTTTCCACTTATATATATATGTATGTATGTATTTATATATCAAAGCCGTCATTTCTTACTTCACACAAGATACTGAAAAAGGGAAACAAAGTAGGAAAAATGGGGAAAAAATCCAATATCATAATATCTTCAAATTATTGAGTCTGTTATGGTTATGTGTTTTTGTTTGTTTTTAGAGATAACCAGCGTAAAAATGTTTTTGGTATCAACTATTTTCCAGATTCTTCTTGCCATTGTTAATAGTCACCCCGTTAATACTGGTATAGAAAAATCTGATATTTGTTGTACAACCTCACAAAAATATAAGTATTGTCACTAGTAGTTGATAAATGTGATAATGCATTAAAGTTTGTTTATGATTACATAGATTCAAGTGCTAAAATTGCTGTTTTGAAAAGAATTGAACATTGTAAGTTATCTCCTATTGTTGTTGCCTGATATGGGCACGAATTCGAACAAATGAAGGATATATATGGCCTTAATACAAATGCAAATTATCATTTCCATTTCTCAACTAAACAGAAAAATGTTTCAGACCACCTTAACACCAATGATGACAATATGCTATGCGAACCGGTTGCTTTAAATGCTTAATTTGAAGCCTCTTTGTGCTTAGCCAGCAATGGTGTCTCATTATCCATGTATTGAGCCCATTCCTAATCTGACTCTTGGAACAATTTTCTGCTTCTGTTTCCTTTATATGAACTATGTTTTGAACTTTGTTTACCTGTAAATATGGGAAACAAAAATAAATTTTGTTCTAGCGTTCAATGCTTTGAATCAACTGTCATTGCTATTGTTGTTGTTGTCGTTGTCATAATGACTAGCGCAACATACCAGCAAAATTGCTATTCACACTTGTAAATCTAATTGGCATGAATAGCCACCGTACTTGCAAGATTATTACTTAATTAAATCTGAAACTTGTAAGATGTATGCCATTAATTATTTACATAAATTATCAAATGTTATTATTATATTTCTTTAAGTAACTTCAATATACTATAATTTTTTAATTTCAATCTATTCTTTGATGAACAGAATATACTTCCATATCTAGCACTGCATCAAATGAAGGCTTTGGCGTTGAAAGTGAACTAGTTGAAATGCCTGCTAGTTGTGAGAGCAAAGTTAGTAAAGTGATTTTCTTTTTTGCTAACTCAATATTTATGATAATAATGCATTGCTTTAGTAACCTAAATTAATTAGGAAGGTCTCTTTACTATTATGAAGGATAAACATATTTTTTCTTTTCTTTCGATTTTTTCTTTTTATGAAGTAACAGTGATAGATTTGCAGGCTGATCATCAAAATAATTAGTGTCAAAAACTTTTTCTTTTGCAGATTGCTAATGAAGAGATGGACAGAACTTTAAGATGCTCTGAACCTGTTCAGCTCCATCGAAGTGGTGAAGCACCAAGGTTAGATGAACTACATTGTTATACCTATCTGGGTGGTTTTCCTGTCTATCTTGAGTACTAAGCGTTGAACAGATTTAGCCCAATTTAATGTTTCACACTTTTTATTCTGCTTCTTGTAGCTGACTATCTTCGTGCCATTGAATAATTGATGATTTAACGTGGTATTTTAACTTAAAAACCTCCAAAATTATAACAGTGTATAATGACTCGTGACACATATTCTAATTTTCTGCATACTATTGCTGGCATTATATGGCCCTAGCAGTAGGTGAAAATGCGATGTGTTTGCAATTTTAAATATATTTTTTGGTGATTTGATTAATGAGATGGTGGGTTGAATTTGATGACTGATTAACTGTTAGTATTTTCTGATGCAGTTAACTATACAAGTATTTTTGAGAAAAAAGGGGTTACAAACCTTCAAAACCTTCTGAGTTGTGTGCTTTATATAATAATATAGATATAATGTCTCATGACACGTATTGGTAATTCATTTTGCGCTTCCATCTCCATGCCCAGCAGGCGTGGGAATTCTGCTAGATCAGCTGCATCTAAGCCCTCCTCTTCCCAGAAAAGAAGACACGATGAACCGAAAAGGCCAACAACATATCTAAGAATGAGGGCTGACAATGCGCCACTTCCGTGGCGCCGGACCAACCGCTCATACAATGAACAAGAGGATGGCATTAAAACTTGTGCCTCGTCTAAGAAACCCAATACCAGTACTGCTGCTCCATTGTACAAAGAGCTGAAGAAGGATGACTACTACTGGTTCTAGTTGTCATAAATTGCACCACTAGGTTGGTTTCTTAATTGCTTTTGCTTTTTTATGTTTCTGAAAAGTATTAGCCTATGTGATGTTATTTTAATATTATATACATATATAGGTTGATCCACATAACATGAAGAATGAGAACGAAATTCCTGCAGTTTGTCGAAGATCTCAGAAATGGTCTGGTTTTCTCAATATATATATATATTTGTCATTTCTGCATTGCATTTCAACTACATTGTGTGTTTTGTGTTGACTCTGTTTGTTTAAGAAGTTTTATTTAGTTTGCTGAACTTATCAAAACCTGCAGTGTTTGTCAAATGTTTTATGTTACATTGTTTGTTGAGTTGTTTTATGGAGTATGCTGAACTTTATCAGAACCTGCATAGTTTGTTGAAGTTTTTTTATGTGACATTGTTTGGTAAGTTATATGACTGTTTACCTACTATTTCTCTTCAGCCATGATGCAAGTAAAAGTCGTGTGCACTCTTTATGTGTGGAAAAAGGATTGCAATTCAAGCCAATTAGGTTGGGCTAAAAGTATGTCCAAACTTTAAGGATTGTTTGGGATGATCTAAATAAGTGTACTTTTTATCTTTTTACGAAAAGATGTGCAGAAAAGTAGAGAGGTGATGTGATGAAAAAAAGATAAAAAGTGTGTACTTATTTTGGGTAGCCAAACTTGGCCTTAGTTTTAAACCTAAGGGAATCTCCAGAAGATTGATCTCTAGCCTGAATTTGTTTGCCCTAGCCTGAGTCCAAAGTTATTTTAGATAATTCGGATTAGGCTTGGATTATCCAAATTTAATATTAATTAAAAAAAATAGAAAATTGTTTTTGGTTCAAAATTAATGTATTGAAAATAAAAAAATTTATATATTTTTTTAAATTTTGCATAGGACATAATAAGAGAATTAGTTTGAGTTATATAATAACATTGTAATATGATTTAATCTAATTGGGAGGAAATAATGTAGGTTTTATGTTTATTGTACATACTTTATATCTGCTAATAATAGGATTCAAGTTGTGAGAGCCCTCAAGCTTTGTCCAAAACTATTGGGCTTACCTAATAAAGGCTTCTGGAAGTTGATGTTGTGGGCCATCTTTGGTATGGAATTAATTTGCCAGCTTTACCCCCACATGGTTTTGAAAATCAGACCGGACTAGCTAGTTTGATCAGTTGAACTGTCAACCAGTTGGGGTTCTGGTCCGAATAAATTTTCTAAACCATTCGAAACCAAAAATCGACCTATTTAGAGTGAATCGGAAAAATTGGTGGTTGAACCGCCGAATCGGAAATGGTTCACTGGGTCAATGAATTTGAAAATTTTGAACTTTTTTTTAATATTTTCTATATATATATTTTTTCTTTTTTCTTTCTTTCTTTCTTTCTTTCTTATTTTATATATATATATATATATATTATATAAGAAAATTTTAATTAGAAACTCTCTTTTAAGGGTCTCCTCTTGTGAGGAATCCTATTGAGAGGTTGAAATTATTGTGAAAATCTCTACATATTTATAAGAAAAAAATTTCTTCCAAAAAAAACTCAAGAAATTCACGTGAGATTTAATCAAATTTATTGGAGGGAGATTTGAAATTTTGATATCCTTTCAAAAATTTAGCTCTTCTTTCAATCAAATTATTTGAATTAAAATCATATGGAGAGAATATTAAATATTTGATTTCCTCCTCCAAAATTAAAATTAATAATATTTTAAAATATATTATTATATTTTTTAATAAAAAAATATTAGGAGAAATATTTAAGATAATTTAATTTTTTTAATTTATAATTTTATTACTTATATTTTTATTTAAATATTATTGTAATATATTTATTATGTAACGGTTTGATTCCGGTTCAATCACCTGTCCACCCAATCTCTTTTTCGGTTTGCTCACCAGTCCGATTTTTAAAACATTGCCCCTACACACACGTGCAAAAAAAAAAAAAAAAAAAAAACTGATTATGATTTGGGTAAATTTTTTTATTTATTTATTTTGAAAATTAACAAGTTATTAGATATATTGTTTTTATTTTTAAAAAAGTAAAATTGATTTCAAAATTTTTTGGCCTTGTTTGATTTGTATTTTAGAAAAAAAATATTTAGAATTTTTTTTCTCAGATTTGAAAACTAGTTTGATAAAAATAAATATCAAAAATATACTTTAAAATTTTTTTAAATTATTTTTGACAAAAGATAAAATTATATAAAAATGGTAAGTATTTTTTTATTTTTTTTATTTCTTTCGACATATTAATTTTAAATATTTAAAAAAAAAAATTGAAATAAGTTTTTGAAAATTAAAACTTTAAATTTTTAAAAATTAAAAAATTATATTTTCACTTATTTTCAAAATAATTTTTTACTCTCTCTTCCCTCAGCATCAATCACTGCCATTGACCACTGCCGACCAACTCCAATTGCCTACCTCCAACAATACTTTGGCCACCAACCCTAATGGGCCACTTCTGACCACCTCCTTTGCAACTCACGAAATATATATTTTTTAATATATATGTTCATAATTTTTATTTTTTGGTAAATAAATAAGAATCTGATAACGTTATCATACTGCACTTAATTGATTGAAAATGATTACATACATAAATACATTACTACAAAATTCATGTGAAAATGCTCTTATAGTTCAAAACACAAGGTTACACGCACAAATCAAGCTCAAAATCAATAATTTATAAAAAAATAACATAGAAAAATATTAAGTGTATATAATCTGATCACTTAACCGTATATAATTTTTCATATTTGGTGAGATCTATTAAATTTGTTGGTTTCATTGAGAGGCATATATCTATAATAAAATTTTATACGCACAATAAATTGAATATTATAATGAGACGTACATCTTTTAATTTAAAAATTTATCAGTCTTACTTTCAGAATAATTCATAATTAAAACTACCTCAATGCTAGGATTTTTTGCTAAAAAATAAAAAATAATTGGTTTATTTAAGTAGCATTACCTCTCTACTTTTTTACACGAATAAATAAAAAAAATAAAAAAAAAAAAGAAAGAAAAATTCTCAAAAATGGTTTAAGACTGATTTAAATTCTTAATCTTGCAATTGGAATAATCTTGTGATTATATTTTAGGGTTTAAATCACCCTAACAGATGAAAATTTATTTAAAAGCAAAAGTCATAGTCCTAATTCTTTACCAATATTAATATATTAATAGGTGACTGTGTGATGTACGAGAATTTATTTTTAAAATAAAAAATAGATTTTGAGTTTTAATATTTCATGTGTAGAAAATTTTAACAATTAAAAGTTAAATACAAATAGGTGTACTAACGGCTGATGAAATTTTTTATCATTGTGGGTGTGATATCCTACGTAGAATACTCATAAAAAGAATTTCTTTCAAAAATTGAAAAAAAAAATGTGTACTATTGAAAAATTTAGAAATTTCCTAAATATTGATTTATGATTATGTATCAATTTTAAGCAGTAAATAACAATCCCAATCAAATAATCAAGACAAATCAACATAAGGATTTTAACGTGAAAAAATCACAATTGGAGCGCCTCCAATTGTGATAAAAAAAGCATGGGTCAAAACTATAAAACAATCCACTAAGAAGACAAAAGGAATTACACAAGTGTACTCTCAATTACCTAGCGAATCCACGCCCGAATCAAACCGACCCCTATATGCCTTTTCTAACCCCGTCTTCACCTCGGAATTGTCTTGCCCAACGTTGAATCCACAACGTCAATGTCGAATCCATAACGATGAGCTACTCTAGAATCCACCAAAACTTTAGGCCTAAATTCCACGGAATTTACCGAAGAACAACTCTCTATTTTTTTAATAAACCAAACTAAACAAACCCTTTGATATAATCCACTCAATTCGTGATTAAACTCTCACAGATACCAAATGAAACAAAGCAAAGGCGCTCCAGATGAAAACCCTAATACCCAAGAACAAGATCTGGAAGCCGTAACCCTAAAATCTAATAGAACCACATATTTATAGAAAACAAATCCACAATCTCTGCTTGAGTGCAAGAATGGCCGTTTGAGCGGGAAAAAAACAACTCCCAGTACTTATGCAGACGAGTGAAACTTCTGAACGGATTGCATCTCCGCTCGAGCATAGGAATGGCTGCTCGAGCGGAAAAACCAACTTTGATTGTAATTTTGCATTTTGCTTTAACCCCGCCTGGGCGCTACCTCGGACCCACCAAGGGACGCTGCCCCCTAGACCTCCGCGGGCAACTCAATTCCTGACATAATCAGTGAAGTAGCAAACACGATAGGATTAAGATCACAAACTCCTCTAAATAAGCACAATTCAAGTTATATTCGCATCTAAAACTCATAGTTTGACAGAAATAAAAGATCGAATGCAATTACAACTAAAAGGAGTTTTGTCAAACGGAATTGACAAGAATAAAAACCTTACAACTCTCAACCTAAATTCAAATCCTCATTTGTGTTAATCAAATTTACAAAAAAATCATGAATTCCACTTGTATCAAAATATTTTTTTCTTAAAAAAATAAAAACAACAAATTTTTTTTATAATATACAAATTATGACTTAGTTATATTATTTTGGTTATTAATCGAAAAAGTTTTTTCTAATTTCTTATATTTTTGGTTATGTCTAAAATGGTGCATCAGGTCTTTAATTATATTTCAAGTGATGTTTGATTATGATTTATTATAATACTTTTATATGACAATATTTAAATATTTTATTACACGAAAAAAGTGTTTAAGGTGGATTGACTTAAAGGCAGGACTTATGCTTATATCAATAAGATGGTAATAGTTATTCACATTGATACATAAAAAATTACAAATTCAAATCATAAACAGCATCCTCAAAAGGAATCAAGCACAAAATCTCTATAACCTTAATAATTTCAATTCTCAAATGAGTTATGATTAATATGTGACACACCATAATAAATTAATTTTTTTATTCCAGTCAAATTATTTTTGCATATCTTTTTTGGCAGAACTCATGATGGTGCATTATCAGTGATGCTATAAATTCAAATTTTGTATTTAAAAATTATTTGAGAAATATCAATACGTGCCTTAAATATACACAATCAATTTCGATGAATCATTATTCTTTAAAATAATACTCCACATTATTTGTCATTTGGCGTTTGTTAATTTATTTTTTTACAAACATAACAAAAAAGGTATTGAGTTCTATACAAAATTTATTTAAAAAATTATGGGCGACGCACCAATAAATCCCAAATCTTTATCTTATGATCCATTTAGTCCTATCTTTTATCTTATGATCCAATTAGTCCCAACGTAATGTTAATGACAACTAAACCCGTGTTACACTAATTTTTATGCGTTTTAGTAAGGGTAATTAAGTAAACCCCCAACGGTGTAATGACTGAAATGCCCCAAACATGTCCTCTGTAGAAATTTGTTTCCCTCCAAACAAACCCGTAATCGAAGAGTCGTGTATGGAAGGTTGAACAGTTCTCCAATGTTAATGGCGGGATGTTAGGCATTGCAGTTGCAGATTGTTACTTGACGATGTGAAATCCATATGGACTGAGACAATAGAATAGCATTTTGTGTTTTACCCTAATCCCTATCAAATACGCAACCCCCTTCGCTCTTGATACATCAAAACCGGCGGTGTAGGTGCCTGTGACGCTGTTGTGCTTGAGCGGCGGACGAAAGTCTTCGTAGTCCACGACAATGGTTCAGTCTGTGTCGTCTGTACATAAACCCTTGCTTTCATTTACATTACGAAGTTGTGGAGTTATGTGTGAAATACTATGCGAAGTGCTTAATGTTGTGGGTTTTGTGAAATACATGAAATTGTGATATCTGTACACTGAAGTAGTGTTGTTATTTTTGTGCCATTTTGAGAAATGCATGCTTCTTCCCGAAGGGTAGTTTGTCAATGTTCTTGGCCTGTTAAGGGGTGTGTTTTTGTGATTTTGTCGTAATATTATTGCGATGAATGTGAATGTGATGGTAATGCAATTTTATTATCAAGTGTGCACTGGGTTTTCCTGATTTTTTTTTTAGGGGGGGGGGGAGCGGGGGTTGAGGGGAAGATGGTTTACCTATTTGCTTGGTGGTGTATACTATCATGTACCTGTGGGGGTGTGCGTACAGTGTTTTTGGGCTTTTTACATTGAAAAAAATTGTAATGGTGTTCAAGATTCGTGTCGGTGATGTATTCGCATATTTCAAAAGGGGCCCCATTGTTTTTGTTTATGTTTTCTTGTCATCTGCTTAGTCGTAATGATGTTATGTAGCGTGTTGGACAATATGAAGGTCATATTGCAGTGGTGACACATTTGTATTGTTCTTTAATGCATTAACATAATCTACGTAGCGTCACTTTAATTGTTGTATGTTATTGCTGAAATGCGTAATTACGGTTCGTTGCATTTGTATATAATGTAGTACAAAACAGTGTAATTAGTTAGTTGGGAAGTGATAGTGGTTAGTTCTTTATAGTAATGCATGCAATACATACTCGTTGTCTATTGCGCGATGAGATCAAAAATAGAGTTTGGCTATGTGATGTTACTGTTTGTGTTCAGATTTTACATTGATGGCATGACATGGGGCATAAAAGTTTGTGTTCTTTTGGTAAATTGCCTGATGCTGGAACATGTAGCGGTGTAAAAGATTCAGTTTTTCATGGTTATACCTTATGACATTTTATGTTTTGTGTTGGCATTTTTAATTTGTTTCTGCTGCTTTACATGTAAAACATGTTCAGGTAGCAGTGGCAGTAGGACTGGCAAACGAAAAATTAGCATGAGGTCACCACAAACATCGACAAGGCAAGCCAGTAAAAGACAAGCAAAGCTCTCATTCAAGAAACAGAAAGGGCTGGGTAATCCTGTTCAGAGAGCTGATGTTGATCTGTCAAAATTAATGTACCAGTCAAACATATCCAGGCTGATTAGCACAGTTTTGGAACTGGAATTACGCGATGGCCACATCAGGCAGTTGCAGAAAACACCATTCTGACTAATGATTGATGCTATTCGGGCTAACGAGCTGGATCCTAAAATGTTCAAAAAGTGTGATGCGACGGTATGTCGGATAATACAAACTTACAACCCTGAAGATGAGAAATTCCACATTGGTGGAGCTAAGTTACCATTGCGCAACAACGACATCAGGTTGATATTCGGCGTACAATGTGGGAAGGAGAAGTTGGATATAACACAGGGTGGGAAAGGGCCGTCCGATTTCATGCAAAGACGTTGCACAAATGTTAGCCGAATTTCTTCAAAAGTTATAAAGGACTTGCTGGGAGAAGCAATCTCTGGTCGTACAGAGCGTGACAAAGAAGATGTGGCGAAATTGCTGTGTCTTTACGTTTGTGCCAAGTTGTTTTTCGCAACGACCGGCGAGCATATAGGTTGGGTATTTGTTCGTGTGATCGACAAACTGGACCCATTACAACAGTATGACTGGAGTGCAACAATAAGGAACACATTGATTGGGTCACTAAATGAGATGCACAATAGGCCAGAGAAGGTCACTGGTTGCGTAGTAGCATTGCTGGTACGTTGGTTTATTGGTTGTTTGGTGGTTCAATTTCAGCTTTAAAACATAAAAACAGATTCGTAAGCCATTTCCGTGTTTATTTAATGGTTGTTTGATGGTGTAATTTCAGTTTCTCATTTGTGAGCATTCAAACATCGTCGCTCCGAAACGACCTGACGTGACACCACGATTTTGTCGATGGAACATTGCAACCGCTGTGGGGAAACTAAGAGTAATAAATTTGTCGTTAGAAGGTTGTTTTGAGGTATGGAATTAGAACCCTTTTAATTGTTTTTCAAAATTTTCCAACACAAAACATTGAAGTTCTGCTGTGTTTTGTTTGTAATTTTCCTTAGGTCCAGTGTGGCGAACTTGTTGGAACGATTAATGAATGTCATATTCTCAAGGTACCCGCTGCTGCGATTGAACCAAAAGAATGTGGTAGAATTAGGATGGATGTGGAACCACCTGGAGTGTGCGATGAACGTAGGGCTGTGATTGAGACAGATGATGTTGGCAGCGTGGAGCCGAGCTTCAATTGTTGGCAGCCACCACAAAAAACAAGGGTGACATGAAAATAGAGGAGGGGAATGACTATGATAATAAGAATACTGGAACATCGACCAGCAAGGAAAAAGTAGCTGGGAAGCTGGCGTCACGTGGAGAAGTTTGGCTGGTATTGTTCCCAGATCTTCTAGAATTGTCCAACACTCCAGATGGTGAAGACGTGGGTGAGGAACAAGGGAGGTGCACAATGAGCTGATAACTTGTAAAGTCAGAATTCGTGAATTAGAGAGTGAGATCAATATGAAAGACGTACGGATATGTGAACTGGAATAGCGTGTGGAAACACTAGAGAAACTACTCGGGCGGCACGCTGGAAATTTGTTTGCAGACTTAAATAATGTGATTGTCGATAAGGATTCTGAAATTGCTCGACTCAACAAGCAGGTTGATCGATTGGAGACAAAAATAAGCAATTTGGAAGATAGTCTTGATGACCTTGAGGTACACGAGGTCACACAATTTGCTGTGAATGATAAATCCAATCAGCGAACACCGAGTAATGGTCTGTCAGGGAAAGTGAGTGGGTCTGCCAATGTGACGAGTTGCGAAAGTGCGCAGCAGTCTGCGTGTCCTACGAGCCAACCTGAAGACGTGCAAATCAACGAATTAGAACTTGTTGACAATGAAACTGGGATTGAAGATTTGACAGATGACTTCGCAGATGGGATTGTACATACAACTGTAGAAAGGGTTGAGGGTAGCTGCAGTCCCCTAAATGCACAGACAGTAGCTGGTGGCAATATAAAAGATGGCGCAGCTGTCGTTGGTGTAGAAGGTCATTATGAACACACAGCAACTACAACAAGTTTTGGGCCGAAAATTACGTCACTTGTGAAAAGGGTGAAGAACAAGGCAAGACGGGAATTTAGGTTATCAAACTACGAATATCCCGGCATATTTGGGAGTCCACAGGTAAACACCAATGTCAGACTTGGTAAATCATTTGAGCCCGGGGTGATTTACAGTGTTGAGGACGTCGAGGTGGAGCATAAAACCTGGAATGGCTTCG
This sequence comes from Camellia lanceoleosa, assembly GCA_025200525.1. NCBI lineage: Eukaryota > Viridiplantae > Streptophyta > Magnoliopsida > Ericales > Theaceae > Camellia > Camellia lanceoleosa. Next base: position 21,366,794 of record CM045768.1, read on the forward strand.
GTTTGAATAGGCGGCACATTGTGTGGAACATGCTGAAGGATGAAGACACGGAACTAGTACAAAGAATGTACACTTTAGAGGGGAACGGGTAGGTTGTTCGGATGGAATGTTGTATTCTTTGACATGTACAACTTGTAAAACTATGTTCTGTGGTGGTTCTTAATTTTGGTTTACGGTGTGTAGGTTAATAGTATGGGATGGTGGACACAATGGAATACAAGTTCATTTCACGGACATCAAAGATTTGGTGCAGCAGAACTCCATACACGGCAATGTAAGCTGGTTTCGTGTAACAAATCATACAGTATTTTTTGATTCTTTAATTATTTTTAAAAAAACATATGCAAATCTGACCATTGTTTCCTTTGTGAATTGAGTGATGTGTCTGTCGCAAAGGGCAAATGAATTTAAAAACACAGTCAAGAAAATGTAAATTTACAAAGTTCTTATTACTATTGTGCTGGAATTGTAATGGGTAACATATGTTGCAGGTAATCGATGCATACACTGCAATGTTGACTGAAATGCATAAGATGGTATCTGGAAGGGCAGAATATGTTAGGACATCGTACATTTACATTAGTGTTTGTTCAGTATGTTTCTTCACTCTCGTTTGATTGCCCGAAATCTAAAAATAATATTTGCATAATGAAACCTAATATGACTACGGTGGTTTTGGACAATTGTACAGGATATGATGCGAAACAGTAGTGCTGTTTCCCGAGCGAAGTATTTGAATGTTCACATGAAGGCTGCACGAGGTTGCAGATACGCACTTTTCCCAATCTACAATGCCAACCATTGGACAGTCATGGCGCACGATTCAGAAAGCGGGAATTGGAAACATTACAACTCGATGCGGCCAAGACGTGGAGTGCGCAATGAGCATTACAATGAGGCTCTAAAAATTGTAAGTGTTGTTTAAAAATTTCAGTTTTGAATGTGCATGATGGACAGATTACTATTTAGAAAATGTTAATGTTACTGTGGACAAAACTGCATTGACATGTGGAAAATGGACAGAAACAATGGATAGCTGACCACCACAACAAATTTGTGAAGCCTCTAGTTACAGCTGCAGGTGTTGGGGCAGACCTGTTTGATGGCAGTTTTGTATCTGTTGTGGATTGTCCACAACAAGTTCCAGAGTCGTAAGTAATGTTCATTTTATTTTGAGTATACTGTTTTGATGATGTATCACGTAAGTGACGTTGACACCGGTATTTGTGAGTGCAGGTCGGATTGTGGGATTTTCGTGTGCTTCATAATCAGGCAATACATTCGTGGTGTAGAAGTGAATACTATGATGGACGGTCTGACCCCGACTGGGCTACGAACTGCAATGGTAGACATGTTCTTAAGTGACCCGAGCAGAGGACTCCGTGGGAGGACATTATAAGAGGTTGAGAAGACATTTGCCAGTACAGAAGGTGCAACAACAGCATTAGGATGTTTTATTTTGTTGATGTTTTATCGACGTATATAAAATTTTGTTAGTCTGAAAACACATAACAGTAAGAGGGAAAAACTAGTTTCATATACATTACTTTTTTGGTCATGCAGAAGTGCACAACGGTTTAATCTTGGGTTAGGATCCAGTACTTTGTGGATATGAATGTTGATATTATTTAGTAAGCTATTCAAATAGTCTCACCTATTGCATAATAATAGTTTAACAGTGCATTACACTTTTATGTCATGTGGAGTAGATTGTTTTTAAATGGCAGATGGGCCTGGGTATGTAAACATTGTGTGATCTATACAGGAGTTGCATATGACGACACTCAGTTTGGGAAACCTGTTTTCCACCATGGGAGTATGCGTGGCTTGATGTATATGGAAGTTGACATGCAGAGATTGAGCACATCGACCACATGCTTAATATGACATGAGAAACGATTAATTTCACATTGCCACCTTAATTGGAATTATGAAGACACCATCTTCAGCATAACATAAAATTACGTTCGCATTCAATTTATTTTACAGAGTTGGTACTGGGTACATGTTTTGTGCAATGACAGTGGATTGTAAGTAGCAACCCAAACATTAAAAATCCATTGCTGTTCGCATTCAATTCGCTCTTTTAATGTCTTCACAGTGTTACTCAAGCCAGATTTGAAAATAAAATGGTTGTGTATTAAAGGAGAAGTGTTAGTATTCAATAGTGGGGACCGAAAAAAATGTATGTCCTACCAAACAGATTAAACCAATAACATAAAGTGGATGACAGGTTTTCAAATCTGTTATGTTGATATTATTTAGTAAGTTATTCAAATAGTTTCACCTATTGCATAATAACAGCTTAACGGTGCATTACATTTTCATGTGCATGTGGATTAGATTGTTTTTAAATGGCAAATGGACCTGGGTATGTAAACATGGTGTGAACAGATTTGTAAACTAAAACGGCACCAATTCCTCTTTTCATGTCTTCACAGTGTTAATCAAAGCCAGATTTGAAAATAAAATGGTTGTGTTTCAAAGGAGCAGTGTTAGTGTTCAATAGTTGGGACCGAAAATGTATGTCTTACCAAACAGATTAAACCAATAACATAAAGTGGATGACTGGTTTCCAAATCTGTTATGATGTCCACAGATTTGAAACAAAAAACGGCACCCATTTGCTCTTTTCATGTGTAGACAGTGTTAATCAAAACAGATTTGAAAAATAAAACCCATTGGCTATTTTCATGTCTTCACAGTGTTAAGCAAAACAGATTTGAAACTAAAATGGTTGGGTGTTAAAGGTGGAGTGTAATTGTTCAACAATGGGAACTGAAATGGTTGCTGGGTTACATAAAAATGTATATCCTACAAAATAGATTAAACCAATAACAGAAAGTGAATGACTGATTGAAAAAAGGAGGAAAATATTTCAGAAAACAAAATAAAACAGAATCCCAGTTTGTTAACAACAAAATTAAATCATATGGCAGACCACCTATAATGGCTCTTTACATGTCTTTCTATTGTGATTGCCCACTTTTCCGCAACGACCACAACGTATACGTTGCACTACTTCCCCCTTGGACGGAATTCTCTTCCATTTGGGCCGACCGGGAGGACGTTTGGCCATCAGCGGAGCTATCAAACATTCAGCTGGGTTAAACAGTGGTCTTCCTACTGTTGGGATGGGGTATATGGTTCTGCTATAAGTAGCTCGAAATGTATCAATGCAAAATGCGGAGTCTATGGCATCGTAGATGTTTCTCTCACTATTACGGAATACAACGACAGCATGGGAACATGGGAACCCGTTGATCTGTCACTGAAAACAAGAACATGTCTGCTTGTCGACATCAACCAACACCGATGGGTGGGAGTGGACCTCATAGACATCATCATTAGCCTGGCTCACACACCAAGCCCTGCTGTCGTTATACGCTGCCACCAACTTTTTCTTCATTTTCGGGGATATCACACCGACCCATTTACTGCATTTAACTCTGCGCTCCGACATCTGCTCCATTATTTGACCCCTTATCATATCAACCAATCTCGTGATAAGGAGATGACGGGTCTCACCAACCTAATTGTTGAAAGATTCAGCAGCATTTGAACACATCTCCCCATACCATTGGCCCCTTAAAAAAAAAATCCCCATTTATGGAGCATAAATTAAAAAGACAAAAATAAAACATACTGCAAAAAAACATGTGGGAATTTTTAAATATGCCATAACCCATTGCGCAGGCCATGAATTACCTGAAATACGCATTAGACCAGTGTTTGGGGTGCAGGTCTTTCATAAAATCTTCAATCACAGCTGGGTTGGCCTTCTTCAATACCTCAAATTTCTCATTGAAACAAGTAACAGTGGGCTCATATGCACATTCCCGCAACTTCTGCATCAACCCAATTTTGTGCGATACATTAACATATTTCATTCGATCCCGCAAGTTCATTTGGAAATGTAACAAACAATATGCATGATGCGCTGAAGGGAAAATAATGGGCATAGAGTGTAATAATCCGACATGGCGGTCAGATATGAAAGTTAATGTTCGCCCACCCCCAACAACTTCTTTCAAATTACGAAGAAACCATTTCCAATTGGCTAAATTCTCGAACTCAACAATAGCAAAGGCTACCGAAAACAATCCTAAGACCAAACATGCAACATAAAAAGTTAGGCATGACAAAAGTTATACAACCATCCACGCAAAATAAAGTGCGACACATTTTACAAAATAAAAAAGAATAAGCCTGCCACTGTGTCTTACATTCCTATTCAGTTTTATTTGAGGAGACCTTATTTCAATGTTCTCAATTTTTTTTCTTCGTTAAATGGAAAAAAAACATTTGTAATGTATAAAAAATGGAAGTATCTATTTACTAGTATGTTCAGCAAATAAACACGAATGGAATAAAATAACACACCATTACCTTGATTAGCGTCTTTAGCAGTAGCTGCGAGCAAATTACCTTTAAATCTACCTTTCAAAAACGTTCCATCCAAAAATAGCATAGGACGGCAGTGATTGAACCCATCTATACAAGCACGAAATGATATGAAATACCTAACGAAGCTCCCGATTTTTTGGTCAAACTCAACGTTAATGTAACTGTTTGGGTTTTTTTCCATAACAGAATTGCTATACCACCTCAGCTGATCGAAGGATGTAGCGTGATCCCCGTACACCTCGCTTCTAGCTTTCTCAACACCCAACCATGCCACCCGGTAGCTAATGTCCAAACCATACTCGTTCTTCAAATCAAACACAACATTAGTGGGGCGCGTCAATGGCTTATCGCGCACCCGATCTGCAACAACGGTAGACACCAAATCAGACCCCGTACGAGGGTTCCTAGAAGTACGTACAGCAGCCCCACAAGTATGCACACTATCAAACCTCTTAACACATAACACTCCACTTGATGGTAACATCCTCGCATGAACTGACCACAGAAAATCTGTTGAAGCCGCAAACTTACACACTACCGTAATTCGCACGGAGTTATTTTTAATGTACTTAAATTGAAATCCATGTTCAACAGCATACTTACACAGAACTTCACGGAATTCAGTTGCTCCACCATCAAAACATTGTCCCACATGGGTAATAGCATGCGCCTATTGCGCCGACAAAAACGTCTTCGATTTGTTCGGACAGTACGTTGGTAACAAATCCATCTGCTCATCCACGCACCCATTCCCGCTAACATGTCGTGATATTTCCCCATCGTCCACGGAATCCAACACGACATGATTACCTCACATACTAACACTACTTCCCTGAATGAGGACCTCAATGTGATTTATCCCGAACGACTTAGCAAGGTACAACATGTTTTGAATGTCGTCGTCGCTATCCACCTTAAACTTCTTATACCCGGGAAAATGAAAAAACAAACACATCGCACCTGGTACCAATCCAACGAACTTCCCACAAATTTCATCAACAATCTTCACATACGACAAATCCTGATGCAACCGAATAAGAACATTAACTAAACCATACGAACACACCAGCAAAATTCCCCCTTCCATACCTGCACACATTTTGGAGAACCTATTACTGTTGCAACATACCCATGAAACAACCATAACAGAACAGTATGTGTACGTTTGTTGGATTAAACACAGCAGTGCAGGAAAATAAAAAGTGTCCCAACGACCCATCGCAGCCATTGATATAACCAGCGCAGCCATCCCATAGACAGATTAGAGGAAACTAAAAAAATTCTGGAAAAAACAACACACCTTTTCCCGGGGGCTTGAACACAGCAGTGCCACCGCAAGAAGCCACTAACTTGAAATGTCCAATTACAGTGCGAAGAACAGCAGTGGTCGCCGGGGAAGATGACGCTGACCACCGGAAAAAGAGTGCTCACCGTATTTTGCCTCCATGAAAACAATGGTGGAATCAATGTAAATGAAGAAAAACAATGGTAATGAAACCGAAATGGTGGACAACAACAATAAAGTATCACAAAACAATGTCAATCAAATACATAACAATGAAAGAAAATGTTAATCAATAAGAACGGAAATAACCGTATTCTGAGAGATCGCACAAATGGTGCAAAAAATGTTAATCAATACAAATCATCCCCACTAAAAACGTTGAATGAAGAAAATCAGTGGTAATGCATCATAAATGCTGGACAAACAACGACCATGTATCAGAAAACAGTGTTAATCAAATACATAACAATGAACCAAATGTTAATCAATAAGCACAGAAATAACCGTTTGTATCCAGATCGCAAAAAATGGTGAAAACAATGCTAATCGATAACAATCAACCCCACGCAAACGTTGACAATAACAAATTGAAATGAAAACAAATCAAATGTTTAAGGAAATACACATACACAGCGTATTGATGGGGAGAAATGGTGCTCACCGATTTGGGTGACCCAAAAACAGTGCCAACAGTGTTAATCAACAAACCATCCCCACAATAAGTTGAACATTACGAAACCCAATTGAATTCACCATCAGCTGTTTAAGGAAAGATTCATGTAAAGGGTATTGATGTAAAAATGAAATGGATCAAATCAAACCCCCCAAAATCAGGCTATTAAATAGGATTAAATGGTGCATAAGAAAACATTTAGGACTAAATGATTCAACTTTTCAGCAAATAGGATTTATGGGTAAATTTTCCAAAAATTAAATATAAATATGATGTGATTAAATTAAGAAGAAAATACATAAATTAAATATGTAGAGTATTGATTTTTTTTCTTTAATATTTTTTTTTGAATTATTCATACATATTGTATGTAGGTATATAAAATTTAATTGTTTTGTAATAAATAATTTTATGTTAAAAAAAAAATTAAGTATAAATTAGGAAAAATTAGTCTAGGGTCCCTCTCCCATTTTTAGTAATAGAAGAGATTCACAACATTATTTTTTGATGTCTAAGGTCCCTAAACCCACACCATATATCATATTAGAGAAATTTGACTACGATGATGCAGATGAGGGTTTGAGGCGCTTGTTTGGCTGTTGAATTTCTGGGTACACGGCTTTGCCTGCAATTGCTTTGAGATCGTAATCATCGGAAGAAGAGTCTTGGAAAATTCTGTGATTTAGGGGTAGCGGTGGCTGTCGAAGGCCGATGGAGAAAGGAGAGAAGAGTCGAAATAAGGAAAAGGGTGGAGCTCGGAAATTATGGATTCGAGCCAAGAAGAGAGATCGGAAGGGTTATATTGAACAGTCTCGAAAGCAAGGTGAGACAAGCCATCTTCCTGAGCATGACCCATCACTTCTTCGAGCTGTTCGAGCTTCTGAGCAATTTCACTCATGTCGGAAGCTTTCACTTTGTAACCCAACACAACCAATAGCTTATCCATTCCAACTGAACTTTACTGCATTTTTCAATGCCACTGGCATGGTGGTTGACTTGTCCGATAATTATTTTCAAGGTCCAGCTCCGAGTAATACAGGGACCAATGTTGTTGTCAATGGAAATTGTTTACAGAGTTTGCCAAATCAGAGGAGTTTGCAGGATTGTAGATCATTTTATGCTAGTAGAGGATTAATTTTTGACAATGGAACCAAGGAACGCCTCTGCAATCTCACACATTTTGATGAGCACCATGGAAGAAATTTCCTCAACTGCAAACTGCTTGTCCTCACCCTTGTAGTTGACAACATCGTTAGAGAAATTTGGTTAAAACACATATGAAAACACATTTGATAAATTTCGAAGTCAGAGAAATTTGGTTAAAACACATTCCGAAGTCAAAGAAATTCAAAATTTCTCTAGAGATAAATCCAGAATATCTCTGGAGAGAAATTCCGAAGTCGCTTCCGCAGTTTAGAATAGCGTTGCAATATGTTTACTGGCAATCAGGCACTACTAGAAGTGGAGATAATTGCACATTGTATCTAGACGTTGATGGCCATCTCTACATTCTCAATGCAACAGGCAATAATATACACAATGTAACTGATGCAGAACCACCTACAAAGGAAGCAAAGATTTATATAGTGAGACTTGACGTGGACAAAATTGTCAGAGCTTATTCACATACGTTGGATTCAAATGGTAAATGGTCGATTTGGTGGAATTCTACGATGAATAAGTGCGATCCTTTAGGTCAATGCGGCCTTAATTTGTTATGTGTTCTACGGGATACCAATGTTGATTGTAAATTGGTCAAACTGAATCTAGAGAAATTCTTTGGAAGTCCAGAATTTCTCTGGACAAAATTTCTCTAGACTAATTTTCTCTGGACCAATTTTCTCTAGACCAATTTTCTCTAGATCAACTTGAGGGACCTTAGACATTATAAAAATATTGAATGTCCTTTATGCTGTAAAATATTAATACCAGGGGACCTTAAAAAAATTCCCTTATAAATTAATATGAAGACATCAATAAGATAGGCAAAAAATATAAAATAGAAAAGAAAATTAATTTAATCCGTGCAATACACATAATTAAACACTTTTTGTCTTATTTATTTATTTGTATATTGAGATTTTTTTTTAAAAATATCATAATAATTAAATTAAAATATCAATTAAATAAAAAAAATTTGATAATGAAAAAACTAAATATACGATAAAAATATATGAAAAATAAATATTTTTGAAATATAATTCATATAAAATTAATTATTGTAATTCAAACTGAACTTATGTAAAATTTTATATGGAAATGAAAAAAATCTGTTGATGTGATTTTTTTTAGAAAAAAAAGTAAACTTTTAAAGTGTGATGCATAACAAAAAAAGAAAAAGGCAATTTAAAAGTTGGTAAAAAGTTAACTTCTACTTTTTAACCTATACGAAAAGGTCAAAAAAATTTAAAAAGTCAATTTTTAACCAATTTTTCAAATCATCCATATATATATATATATATATGTATATGATATGATACGATGATACGGCGTCGTTGTTAGGAAAAAGAGGACATCCTAGACGGCGTCGTTTGCATGTATTTGTTTCTCTCTCACGTGAAAAAGTCTGCTAAGAAAAGAACTCGCTGTCCGGATTTCTCTCTCTCCTCTCCCCACTCCCCACTCCCCAACGCGATCGATCCACAAAGAATCGAATTAAGAGGTGTGTGCCCTTTGAAAATTGTTTACTTTTCTTCATAGGTTAATCGAATTTAGATTTTGTGTATTTTCTTTCGTAATTGATTTCTAAATTATATTGCTTTAATTGATATCATATGTGCTTACGCTGTGTGATTAATGTCCGATTGCTCTGTTTTAGATCCTGAAGTACCTCTTTTGGCTGTTGTTTTGATTTTGTATTTTTCGAGAAAAAAGATAGGGGTAATTTCAAATCAGTTGATGTTTTTCATTATATTCCTACTTCATGTATAATTTAGGGTTATTCTTTATATACTTGAGAGATTCTTCATTCGTATAGCAATTGTGGATCACTTGTTTCTTGAATCCCTATTTTGACAACCTTGATACCATCTATAACACCTTCACATCTTTTACTGTGAAGTGAATCTTTTATTGGATGGAATGTGACTCTACATCATCGTGCATGCTTTAGCTTTTAGACTGAGCTTTTAAATTAGCAATGCAGTGCTTTATTTGAAATTTTTGTCTGTTTTCCTTTTGTAGTTGTATTATCTGCTTTGAATGGCAATGGCTAACAAAGCTCAAATTCGTACAAGCAACTCAGCACTCATTGCCATGATTGCTGATGAGGTAAGAATGTTTTACTTGCTATTTGTTTAGTAACGGAAATTATATGATTGGAAAATTTTAACGAAAAGTTTCATATTATCTTTATGTTTGGACTTTGGAGTTTCTCTATTATGTTTGTCTTACACAGTTGTTTAAGTAGCTATTTATATAAAACTGCGATAATTGTGAAAGATTAAATATCAAATAATTAGTGATGTAAATTGGTGATTCTTTTTGTTTAGCTTTTGGCTCTGTAACATGCTCAGCTGTTAACACAGAATTGTGATATAAGGTTCGGAGAATCATCTTCTATAGCACAGAATTATGTGTAAGGAACAGCATTCTTTGTAGGTGGTTGGACACTCTTAACTTTTTATCATATTCTGCTTCTCTGAGATGAGGTAGTTTGCCTTTGTTAAGCCTGTCATTTTTTGGAATATACTAAAATGTATGAACTGTACGCGAGAATATGACACCTTCATTCACTAAAGAAATACCAGTATGTTGCACATCTTCACGATGTGTCAGCTGTATCTTTTACTTGAACAGGTTTGTGGACATTACTCTTCACATAACAAATATGCCACACATTTTCTTTTGAAAGGTGATTTGATGAGTCTGACACTAGGGCTTCACTTTCAGTTTTATATATCCACTCTAGCCATAATTTCATAAATTTGAGACATAAATGTGCTGCGGCTGAGTTAAGGGGAGCAAAGCTTGAGTGTTACAGTTCCAATGTGGCAGTAGATGCATTAGGAGGCAGTCTGAAAGCAGACTTACGCTTTTTTGGCATCATATCTTTTGAATTTAGTGATGTAACATCACATGGGGCAAGCTGAATGGTCTTAATCATCTGGTTTACTGCATGACTTTAGTTGCCCGTACTAGCAGTTATGCTGAACTGCTCTAGCGGCAATCCACGTGTCTGAGTAAGTGACTACGACGGTCTGAGCTGTTAATCTTTTCACGCCAATGTTCAAGTTCGAACTAGCATGCTGTGAGTTCACAGTCAATAAATGTGCAGTGGATTTATTCTGTCTTCTCTTACATTGAGTTCCCACATGGATAATGCAGTTGCAGATAACAATACTGATCATGTGGCTTGTTAGGTTGTTAAAACATCATCAGATATGTTTTTGCTTGTTCCTGACATCTTGGTGTATATTTAGGAAGGTCTTTAAGATGACTGCTAATGTGATGCTCAATATTGCTGGAGCTGATTGTAGTTAAATTTATCTGATGTAGGACACAATAACTGGATTTTTACTGGCTGGAGCAGGCAATGTGGATTTGCGGAGAAAGACAAATTACCTAATTGTGGACTCAAGTATGCTTTTGAGCTCCAAATGTTGTGAAATTTTAATGTTTTAGGCATTATTGTGTTGGATTTCTGTGATTACCTCTTTCATATTAAGGAAGTTGCATTTTTTTTTTTTTTAGTGTATTGTTTGTCTTCCGTTGTTTCCAGTTCTGGAGTGAACATTCCATGCTATCTGAAAGAATATAGTCAGCAATAATGTGACTGGCTTTTGATGTTTTTTCCTGTGGTAGTTGTTTTGGGAGTAGTTCTCACTAAAATAACTTGCATATGATGAATTGAAAAGCTATCTCCAATAAATGACTGGATGGTCAACATACTTTAATTTTATGATAAAATCATTAAAGCCTGCTAGTTATTCTTGTCATTTATGCTGTAGATTTTGTTTTTCTGCAACAGAATGAGCAGCTAAGGAGATTCAAAATTTGCTTTAAAATTGTTGAGTGAGAGAGAGAGAGAACTTGACACTACATGGGTTTCGGATGCTGTTATACCACTCCAAATTTTTGTTCTTGCCCTGTATCCTTAGTTATGTAATTGGAATCTGTCCTTTCCCCCTAGTTAATTTCAATTCAATTGAATTTTTGGATATTCTTATTTTGGCTTATAGATGCTCTTTTATTATGGCTTAGAAACAACTGTTAAGCAAATTGAAGAGGCATTCAAGGAGTTCACAACAAGAGAAGACATTGCAATAGTGATGATCAGCCAATATGTAAGTTTTTGTTCTACTCTGTCATATTTTTGATTGATTTTAATGCTCCTGTGGTTATGACTTGTGCATATGATTATAGTGCATGCTTATACCCTATCAGATGCATCACGAGCACCCTAAGATGCTTCTTTTTTCTTTTTCTTCTTTATTTAAATTCTATCATGTGAATGAGAAAAAATATTAAAATTTTATGATGAATGTATGGGTCGTGTCACAGATTTAGCATTTTACATTAATGTTTTTGTCATTGGGACTTCATACTTTGGTGCTGAATTTACTAATGCTTCCTAAACTTCTAGTTAAACCTTTATTGCAACATTCATATAAATCACAAAGTCCCACAATTATTAGTCTGGTAGTAAGAGACGAATGAGTACATTGATTTTGTGGTGCTGTTCAATTGTCATTTGATTCTGTGGATAAAACATTGTCTAATGTAACAATGTTCATCTTCAGGTTGCAAACATGATAAGGTTTTTAGTAGATAGCTACAATAATCCAATTCCAGCAATTTTGGAGATTCCTTCCAAGGACCATCCTTACGATCCAACACATGATTCTGTTCTTTCAAGAGTAAAGTACCTCTTCTCTGCTGAATCAGTGGCATCGGGAAGGCGCTAAATAACATCTATATGTTCTATCAGTACCCGTTGCTATATCATATTCCCACATCTTTCTCCTTAAGTTTTGTATCCCGAATCACTTTTTTTCACTTAGTTGTTTGTCTATCTGAATTTCTTTGCATGATTACATGTTCAAATATAATGGAATTGTTAGGCTTGCCTATAATTTCAATAAACTATATCTATGAAAACATTTATCGGAAGGTCGCATTTTTATTGCAAATTGAGTTAAAAACTTAAGCTCGGGTAGAGATTTCCATAACAAGGGTATCATTATAGTAACTGAGCATATAATGAAGTTCATGTTTCCATTGATGGAATTATTTCAATTTAAAATGAAGCATTGTCAAAAGCTTGAATCCAACTTATACAAGAACTCAAAATTCGGATGATTTTGAAAGTCTAAAAAGATGTGATGCTAAAGATACAAAATTGACTCTGAAACGGCAGAACTAGCCGTCAAGGCAGTGCAGATTTCAACGATTTAGTGAAGATTTCTAATTCTTTCAGCCCTTCTTCGGGGGATTTTGCCTCACCCAGTAGTTTCACTATGGCACTACCAACAATCACGCCATCAGCTCCCCATCCTGCCACCTGTAACAAACACAATCAAGGTTAATTGGTAAACTCTACATTAAGCATTTTCGGGTTTTGGTAAACTCTACACAATCCATGGTGACAAAGAGGTTCGTGTTGTGAGAAACCTGCTTCACATGCTCGGGTTTTGATATGCCAAAGCCAACTGCTACAGGCTTACTTGTTGCCTGTCAAAAAGCACCAAAACGCAATAGAAACCAATCTCATCATAAATCTATGGCTCTAAATAGGACTAGTCTACAAGTCAGACATTCAAAAATCATTCCAGACAAGTGGAATTAACACGTGATCAAGACTAAAATCATGATACTAGGCATTACGCAATACTAAGCATCTCATTACAATTTCACATTATTTGAAAGCCTATCCAAATGTTATATCAAGGCCCGACAAATGCAGCAATTCTGATAAGTTAGGATGAAAGGGCAAGTCTATTTGTATGCACCACGTACTTCAGTTGCTCACCCAAACAAGTGTGAATAGCATGAAACATAATTTAAACCATTGCAATTGGTCTTAATCTACCTAATGGCATGACTGTGTCGTGTCTTTAAAAGGAAACCACACCTTTTTCATACTGAGATACAAGATAGTTCTATTACATTTTAAGGTTTGGTATGTGATGCTATAGAAGACAAACCTCTTTAATATCGTGTAGAAGAGTTTGAACCTGTCCACTAACAGATACACGAGCACCAGTGACTCCAATCGAGCTCACCTATGGTTCAAAACCACGAATCGTAAGTTCCAAACTTGCAGTGTCATTTCTTTTACAATTATTCTCTACTTTCAAAGCAATAACTACACCAAATTTACTTCAAAAACATATAAGAAATCAAGTATTCAGAATGACTTGGTATAAGAAAGAATATAATCTAAATTTCTCTAATGTAAAGGAAACAAAATAAGGGGAGCCCGGGTTAACTGCAATTCTTGAAGTATTTATATGGATTTTGATTATGATTCCACAAGTATCCATCCATTTTCATCTATTGGATTTCAACTATAACTTATTGAGCAAAAAGGCCATCACTAAATGATGATTAGACAGTAATAAGCAGAAATATTAGGAAATGGTACGAGTAGCAGTAGGTAATGATAATTCACAAACCGAAATATAGCATTAGAATGAATGAGTGATACTAAATAATGTTATGATGAATAGGTAAAATTTAGAAATAGATTCATAGATCGCAAATAGAAACTGCCATAAAATATAGTTGTATTTTGCTACTGTGCTACAAAGGCAATGGCAGTAGAAGTAAAGATATAATAAGAAGTTATGTCAACTCTAAACCAACATTATCAGAATGTTATGAGTGGCCAATGCAAGTACCTGAAATTGTCATGTTTTAAACTTACCTTTACGAAGAAACACATTAACCAATAGAAGATACAGTAGAAAGATCTAATTAACTGATCAACCTTAATGGATGCTATGAGCCTATTGAAATACTTGAAAATGCCAAATAAATCTACAAAAGTACTAACAAATGAGAGAATAATTGACAAATAATTAATCAACCATGGACAGAGATCTGAAAGTGGTGTCAACAATAATTACTGGGGAAAGAAGGATCTTACAAGATACACAAATCCCTCTGAAGCTTCAACAATGGCTTTCATTCGATCTGTTGGAGTAGTAGGTGTTGTGAACAGCACCTTAATTGCAAAATAAAGTGAGAATTATACTTTTATCAGAAACAAAATAGAGCAAAATAGAGCAACAAGTATATACTAATAGCAAATTGCCACACTAGCAGGTTATCAACTTCATCAAAGTATGCTTACAAATATGCAGCCCATATTCAGGAAAGAAAGCAAAATATAAACCATGTTTGAAAACTTGTAGTTCACAAATAAATTAGTTAATACATGCTACCCATAAGGCAGTTACTTTTCCGGATAAATAAGGCTCTAATTGTTTTACATCTATCCAAATAATAACTTGCCCTCATAGAAACAAACCAATTTAAGAATATGTCAAATGCCAAGATAGAAATACTCAATGTAACATATATATTTGTATTACAAATTACAAAGTCAAAAAGCAAGCTCAAGATTTCTTCTCCAATAACCAACAAAACCCCAACCCCCCCCCCCCCAGCGGGAATGCGCGCATCTTAGATAGTGATTATCCCTTTTTTGACTTCTTTTGGATTTTGTCAACTCCATAGGATTATAATGTGGAGGACTGCTTTCACTTCTTTTGTCTTATTTTACATTTTTTGAGACCTTTCTACAAAATTTTATTTACTTATATCCAAATAGGAAAAGAAAAAAAAATCCAGAGACACGGTAGATATTATACTGAACCTAAAAACTATGCCACATAACTAATAGTCTTTTCGAGATAAGAATAACCAGACCAAAAGCACTGTCATATAAACAAGAGTACTTTAAAAACAAACATACACATATAAATAACGAAAACCGCTATATTGCCTGACTATTTAGAACACTCAATGAGATAATTTATCACCATTAAGATATACTATATAACTAAGAAAAGAAATAGAACAATTACATGGAGAAACTAACCAATTCAATATCATTCTTGACAGCTTCGTTTCTCAATATCTCAGTTTCCTCCAGAGGAACATCAGGGACCACAAGTCCTGAAAAAACGCATCCAAAATCCAGCTAAAAAAAAGTTAGCTTTGTAAACTTATTTTGAGCTAACAAATCATATAAACTGAGAACCTGAAATTTTTTACCAAACATGTTAATTTTTCAAAGTACAACTGTTTAAGCATGTGATTTCAAATAGCTAAGCTAAACAAGTTGCAAATAAGTTTTGCCAAACGGGATATAAAGAACCAAGTACAAGAAAAATTAAAAGGCGTAGGATACAAAAATAATAGAGATTTACATAGATAACAAAATGCCTTATAAGCATATTTCAGGGTTAAAAAATAATCTTGAAGGTTAAAATAAATGGAACCACCAACCATATAAGCATCATAAGAAGAATCCATCCATAAATTGAGTCTTAAAAAGAATGAGGAAGAATAAGAAGAACCAGGACACATGTAAATACATTACCATGTATGCCAACATCTTTCACAGTAGACATGAAGTTCTCAATCCCACGCTTAAGAATTGGATTGTAGTATGAAAATAATGCAAGTGGGCAAGATAACTGAGGTACCACCTGATTCGTAAATGATCAAACTGTGATATTAGAAGCCTATGAGGAATAATTAACCACAAAGTATGAGAAAAGACAAGCAAAGTATATTAAAGATAATAAACAGTATGAGTCTAATGGTTGAAATATTCACTCCTGACGTACCTATGAAAAGGTATTCAATTCTAAGCATGTATGACCTATCATATGTAAGGTAACTTAAGAGCACATCATTGTCAATGGTTAAAGAACATAGTCATTATTGTGATAACTTAACGTGAATGAGTTTGACATTGTTTATTAGATTACCTAGCCAACCTCCCAGGAAAAGCAACACTCAAAATGAAAAATTCACTATCACTAGTTAGTTATCTTCGTTTGAAAAAAATAAGAAAATGATTATAACAAAAATATATGCTTTTGAGTTGCAAAACAATACTGCTACAATAGGTTTGCGAAACTTGGTCAAAACATTTTGCTTTAAAAGCATCTTACAGACAATTGATTGTTGATGTGCCAATAAAGTAATCACGGGCCTGTTATAAAACCAGCAATTCAACCTAGATGGATTTATGATAAAACGGCAAGTAGAGCATTTGGCATTAATGCAAATTTCTTTAGAGATGATGAGAGGGAGAGAGAGAGAGAGAGAGAATTGTACCAAACAAACATCCTACCTCCTTCAACATCGACAAAATTGCATTAAAATTTGTCCCTCTTGCCAATGCCCGTGTAGCAGCGGCCTGAATTTTTAAAGATTAAAATAAATAAATAATGTGGGTTGTATAATTGGAATTAGAAGAACATGATCAGACAACCACACCATCAAACCTGTATAACTGGACCATCTGCCAAAGGATCGGAATATGGTACACCCAGTTCAATTATGTCTGACCCACATGAGTCAAGCACTTTAAGTGCTGCTGCTGTTGTTGAAAGGTCGGGATCACCAGCCGTGATGTATGGGATAAACGCCACCTTTTCATCAAAAGTGTTGTCAGCAGAACAAAATATGATATGAAATCACATATTTCCATTGTGGATAGCACCAAATCATGTTTCATTTTAGTTCTTAATTTTGAGTAGTCCTGATTTAAATTTTAGCAAGAAAATCAATATAATACGCCAAATCAGTAGATGCCTTCTCATCACGTTGGAGAGGAAAATCATTCAATACTAATGGTTGCATCAAATAGCTGCCTATACTAGCAATGGTGAAGCGTTATATTTCCACCGAATTGCAGGGTGCATTTGTTAACAGGGTGGACAAATCCCAAAATCATGAACCCTAATGTCATGTTTGATTCACAAGACTAATAGTGAAGTATTAATAATCCTATTAAATTAGTGTAATATTTACTATCCAATTGGATTAATATCCATTGGATTAGTAATCCCACCCCTACCCCATTACTAATAATCCTACAAATTTGTTGGATTAATTATCCATTAGATTAATAATCCTAAACCAAAATATTAAAACAAACTTAAGATAATTGGACCCACGAATTAATAATCTCAATCACATACTCTAATCCACCCAATCAAACATGCCCTAAGCAGCTTCCTATTTGGATACACAGGAGAAATGAAGAAAAGTGTAAATTATGAGGAGTAATGCTATACAAACTAAAAAAATTATACACTTTTTGTACTTAATGATGTATCACATATCATATATTTGAAGTGGGTCATGTTCTATTACCGGACAAATCAGTTAGTGAGAAAAATTCATAAAATTTGTTAATTTGGAAAGGGAGAGAAGGAGAATGGAAGGGCAAAAAGAAATTTTTTTTTTTTTTTTTTTGGGATAAATGAAATTACTTGAATATTGATATCAAGACTCTGAATTTCAATCACACTCATAAACGTTACACAAGTCTGAAACTAGTAAGAAATGAACAAAACTTCAATTGCAATCAGAAATGAACCACACCAATGAAAACAAGCAAAACCCATTAAAGAAATACTAAAACCCATAAATCTTTCAGCTAAAGTATCGCAAATCTTTGAAAGAAACGCAGCAAAATAAAGAACGGAATACTGACTTTGCCTTGTTTCTTCAATCTGGTGAAAGTCTCTGAGAGTCCTACACTGGGGATGGCACTGAGAGTAGCCATTGGGGGCTTGAATGTTCTACTTGGAATCGAAACTCTTTGGGAGTTGAAAGGGGTAATGAGTAAATGGCCTTGGGATTTGCTCTTCAATTGCAGGAAGCTACTTGATTTCAGGGCTATGGCCATCAGAGAGGGTGTCTGCAAAGAGGGAAGGGTTGAGACAATGCGCTTCGCCCGAAGGCTTCAGAAAATTGTTTTGTACACGCCGCCACTACACTACGTATACACAGTCCAATTCTACCGGACACCGAAACAACTCACAGAACGGTTCACCCAAGTCACGTGGCGGCTTAATCATACGGGTGGGATCTGCAATTAATTCGGGTAGGATCTGCAATTAATTTTAGCTCCGTTTGAGATAAATTTTTTTAAACTTATTTTTTAAATTTTTTAGTTATTTTAATTTTGTTAAAAAAATTGGGTTAATTATATATATAAAAAAAAATCTCAAGATTTCATGTATTTTTTACTTTAAATCTCAATATTTCAATTTTGATAAATTAAATTCTAGAGTTCTATTTGTGTTTCAATTTGTCCATTTATCCATCTCCGTCTGTGTAAGGTAAACTGTACAAGGTAAAGTGAAAAATACTAAAGTTTAAAATGAAAAATATGTAAACTAATCCAAAAAAATTTGTTTAGAATGAATTTTTAATTTTTTTTTATTTGTAGTTTATTTGATTATTGTGTAAGAAAAAGTAAAATTATTATGATTTAAATGTAATATTATATCTTATTAGTTAAATTTATTTATTTTATCTTTTTATTGATTAATTTAACCCAATTCATATGCGGAACGGGGCCTTTGTACAGTTTGTGTAGAATGTTTAATACAATTTCATGATAAAAATAGTTTAAATATACTCTTTTATTATTATTATTATTGTGAAATAATGGAAGTGGTGTTTTTAATTTTTGCTAAGAATGTTTAATACAATTTTATGACAAAAATGGTTTAAATATACCTTATTATTATTATTATTGTGAAATAATGGAAGTGTTTTTAATTTTTGCTAACTTACAAGAAACTACATTAAACATGTTAGTTTTTTTGGCTTAAACAATCTACTTGAATTACTATTTCAAGATAATTGTAAAGTTGCATGATTATTATTGTTTTGTTTTGGGTAAATTATACTATCCTCTTTTGAAATTTTAAAAAAATAAAAAATAAAAAACTAATAATTTAGACATAATTATAAATAGCGTGAACGCATAATAAAATATATATATATATATATATATTAGTATAAAAAATATTATAATATTATTTTTTCATTTCATATGTTTAAAAGAATTTGGAGAATTTTATTTTTAGTTATATTATTTTTTTCTTTAGTTATAATCAATTTTGTTCTTTAGTTATAACATTATTTTAAAATCTTTGTTTATACCTTATGTATTTGATTAATTTGTTTTTAGTTATGATTCAAAAAGTATGAAATTATGTCATTTTATTATTTAGTTATAAAGCACATACATTTGTACCATAGTCTTTCCCCAAAAAATTGTGATAAAAATTAGAAAATTATTATGAGAATTAAAATATTAGAAGAGTTCAATGTAATTATAGCATATATATTTTTATTTTCTTTATATTTTATGGAGGTCAGTGTAATATATATATATACTAGCGTATATCCGTGCCTAAAGGCACGGTGTAAATAATATTAAGGGATGGTTTGGGGTGTTTGAAAAAGAGCTCCGATTGGTAGCTCGAAATTAGGGGCCCCGAATGCCCCTAATATATAAAACAGCGTCGTTTTATATATATATATATATATTTTTTTTTCCTTGACGCAGAAGAAGAAGAAAGGAGGAGGGAGGAGGGAGGGGGAGGGGGCCCTAAAAAATGAGGTTGAAGGCAAGGCAGAGGCATGCGATCGGCGGAGGCGCGGCGATCGCGGCCGAGGTGACACGATCGGCGGCGGAGGCGACGCGATTGGCGGCTGAGGCGACGAGGCGACGCGATCGGCGGCGGACTCCCTCTCCCTCTCCCTCACCGTTTCAGAGTTGCAGACACGAGGAAGAAAAAAAAAAAAAAAAGTGAAACGACGTCGTTTTACGAATTTGGGGCATTCGGGACCCCTACTTTCGAGTCACAAATCTTTTTCCTTTGAAAAAAGTCAAAAAATTAAAAAGTTATTACAAAGTCATAAAGTGATCACTATTTAAAAATATATATATATAAAAAAAAAATTCCCCAAAAAAGGTACAAGCCAACATCATGGCTAAAACGTGACATAGTGGTCTGAAGCGATGGTGAGTTTGAAAAGCGGGTGCACACAAAAATTACACAGCACGGTGTTGTTCGGCCCATAGGGACCCATTATAGGTAATTTTTTGATAATCTGAATCGTTCAATGTGTAGAACTCGTAGGTACTATTTGCCTACATAAAAACACATTGATCGGATATCGATAACTATATGATCAAATCAGTTTTATATAAAAAAATAGACCATACACAAAGTAACGGTTGACAAAAAAACTAATCCAATCAGATAGCTATCGATATCTGATTAACGTGATTTTTTACAAGCATATAATACTTGATGAGTTCTACACATTGCACGGTTTTGATTATCAAAACGAGACTTGTGGTGGGCCCCTACGGGCTGAACAACACTGTCCTGTGTAGACAGCACCGTAGGCAAGTTTTTCTTATATCTTGCTGCCACAGTACTATCTTCATGTACCGCCACTGTCAATACATATTTATATATATAGGGGTAAAAATGTAATCTTGTTATTTTATACAATATTTTAATACACATTTTTTCGTAAAAAGACAAAAAGTTATCTCAAATAATCATCTTTTTTTCCTCTACTTTTTAGTCCAAAAAGTCAAAAGATGCACTTATTTAGGACACCCCAAACAACCCCTACAATTAAAATGCAGTTATAATTTATACGTATTATAATGAAACTTGTGAAGCTTGTGTCATTTTTTGATAAAGATACTGAAAAAAATATATTGAAATATTTTTCTTCTTAAAGAACTTATAACAATTTTGCTTGTATTACACGCTCTACAAAACTCAAATAAAATAACAGCTCTCCATAATCTTAATGCAAATTAAGAAACAAACATATAATATTTATAATATTTACCAATATTATAAATCAAAATATAAGAGCAAGTAAAAAAAATTATAAACACTAAACAAAAACAGAAATTAAAGTTATTGTATACTTGTTAACGTTTTATAATAAAAAGAAATTTTTTTTACTAAATCTATATAATAAAACACATCAATAAGTGCTTTACAATCTCAACAAACTAAATTGAAAATTAAATATCAAACAATACATAACAGTTTGTACTCTATAATTCCGAACAAATTAAATATAAAAAGAAAAAATTAAATATCAAATAATGCATGCCAGCTAGTGCTTTTGTCACGACCCAAACCCGCCCCTGTAGGTTTAGTACCGTAACCGGCCAGTAATCCGTGGATTACCAAAGGCCTCTATACAGATTAACAGATAATAAGGGGCTGTGGAAGCAATAATACAAAATAGACAAGGTCCAATGAGCTGTGATAACGTACATGGGACAGAACATTTTAAAACTTATTTATATATATATATATATAAGCATGCCAGTTTAGATACACAATATTTACAAGTGTACGACCCAAGACCTATCTTACAAACATATACATAGACTAGCATGAAATACAAAAACAGCCATGGTATTAAACTTCGATTGGAACCTCCTCGGGAGGCGCAACGGTTGGCTGACAAAATGTAATGTAGTCAACTCTGGCCTTGGTCATGTGCCGGCTCACCTACATACATATAGTAAACTGTGAGCGAAAGCCCAGTGAATAATAACAGAGTAAAGGGGGTTTTATGAACGATGTCCAGCATAATTTAGAATTCAGTATTTAAATCAGAACATATACAGACTTCAAAACAGAAATAGATTTAGTTTCACAAGCATGTTCATATCCAGATTTTGCATAAGATCGTACGTGGTACACCCATTAGCTATCAGATCAGATTGGTCCAGAGACCCATATACATAGTTGGTACCAACGACCATAAAGGTCCATATCTTACGCGCAAGTCGCCATGGTATTGTTACTCCTAGGCAAGGGCCAGATACAGATTGGCCGCGGTATTGTTACCCCTGGGCGAGGGCCACGTGAACTAAAGGTGCCACAATACATTTCAGAAAATTGGACATTCATTCATAACTCATAAAGTAGCATTTCAAAAAAACATATCATATCATATCAGTCAGAAAATACTTAAAGTTAAACATAACTTTATAGAGTTATTACGCACAGTGGGCTCGAAGACAGATAGACAGAGCAGATTGATCAGACAGGACGTGGCACGTGACCTACACGACACATAACGGACATACGTATGAAATACACATTCTATTTGCACAAAACCTATGTCGTTGGTTCTTAGTGTGTTTCTAACCTTACATCCTCACTATAGAGTCTTAAACATGGCCTAGAAATGCCTAAGATGGAATGAGGATGCAAAAATGCGTTGGAAAACATTTCTCAAAATTTGCTGAAAATAGGGTCCATGCTTGAGCGTGTCTTTCCCCGCTTGAGCGGACATGCAGACAATGAAGCTCCGCTCGAGCGTGGACTTCCTCGCTCGAGCGGACTGCAAACTTATGAAAAAGTGCTGGATGCATGAAATTCGCGCTCGACCCTCGCTCGAGCGTAGGTTCCTCCACTCGAGCGTACTGTAAAACACACAAACTTCTGGGTCTATGCATTTCACGCTCGAGCGTGAATCTCGCCGCTTGAACGTAAGTGCAAGTACTCAGGATTCACGCTTGAGCGTGAAAGTCCCCGCTCGAGCATGGGTCAAATTTCTAGAAAATCCAGATTGACATCCAAGCATGAAATTCGACATTCAACCCTCAAAAACTCATTTTTTTGGGTCAAAACTTTGAAAAATACTTGGCAACCCATAAAACAACATGTTTAAAGCTTCAATTCAAGAAATCATGGCCCAAGAGTAGTTCAATTAAACACAATTTCAAACCAAAATTCAAGAACTTGAAGATTAATGCAAAACTAACACATGCATGAGTTCTCTTAAACTCTAATGTTACAAAACATGACCAAATGCAAGTTTTGGCTCAAGGACAAGATGAATTCATGGACTACATTTAAATTATACACATGCATGAAAGGAATTCATGAAGAACAACCTCAAAATGCAAAGATAGGTACATGCATGCATGAATTTCTACTCAACTCAACACTTTAATCCAATTCTTAACTCAACTCACTCAATTACCAAGTACCATACAAGAATCTACTAAATTTCATGATCAAGAAGGGAAATTCTCTACCTTAAGTCTTCAATTCCAAGTGTACTAGCTCAATTTTGCATTCAACCTTCAACTCTCCTAAGATCCAAGCCAAGTCTTGTTGAAGCTAAGTCTTTTCCTTCTCTCTCACTCTCCTACGTTTTGTCTTAAAGAGTTGGCTGAGGGAAATGTTGTGTCAAAGGCTCTAACAAGCCTTAAGTGATGGTGTAGAGACAAGCCACTAAGTGGCAAAATGGTAATTAGTCTAGGTTCAATAGTTTAATATTATTTAGTCTAATTTAATCATACCAAATCAAATTTTAATTAAACCTACCATAAAATCACATATATTCTAACTAGTCCAAAACGCTAATCAATTTCGAAATCGGGCACCGATAAGGCTTTCAATTCGCATTTTAAAGCATAAGATACGAACAGATAATTTAGCGATCAAACAGATAGAAGCACATAAATAATGCAATACACATGCAAATTAATCCCAGATTCCTTCTAAATTACTGTTAGGCATAATTAGTCATGTTTTAGCATTAATCTGAGGTCGGGGTTATTACAGCTTTGCAATCTAAAAGAAATTGAAATTAAAATGCACACTAGTTAGTGCTACTGTTGTTAATCAAATTATAACTACATAAGAAAAACAAACATTGTATTGTCATACACCAAAAGAGTGGGTTAAAATTTTACAAAAAGTGGGTTAAAGCTTTCCAAAATATGTATGCTTTACAAACATGTGTTTGCTCAAACTTCTTACTCATTATTTTCCAAAAAGTCTTTTGTATCAACTTGTATGTATCCCCAATGAGGAACATGCACAACAATCTGGTAATTTGTGGAAACCAAAAAAATATAGATTAGTACATTTGTTAGAAATATACATATCAAAATATTTTGAGATTGAAATTACCTTATTACATCGCTATCGAAGCAAGCTAGTCGTATTTCTCCTTTTAAGCTCCATAGATTTTTTGATCCAATCCTACAAAAGCCCATATTTCAAATTATTATTCAATTGAAATTTTATAAAAAATTATATAATCAATAGAAATAAATCTACACGGTTACCTTCTGACAAAACGTGATGTAATCTACATAGAACACTACAACAGCATTTCAGAACAAACAATATTTGTAATAGAATCCAAACTATCTTTAGAAAGGAGAATACTTATACGATCAAAGGATGTACATCTAGACAATGTCACATATAATTGCCCATGGCTAAACATTAGTATGCGCAAATCAACCCCAACAAACTTCACAAATTATCCTTAAGATTTATCAATGGTCAAGGCATATGCCAATCGGATTGGAAATTGACGTCTTGTCATTTGGAACGGCATTTTTGAAAAATATGGTGTCAAAGATATCCTTGGTATGAATGCCAAATTGCCAAACTTTTCCCTAGTTAAAATTTGAGCTTTAATTATGTGAGTGTCGCACCTAATAACCATCAATCTTGTACCATTACATAATCCATCTTTTGGTTCAATGTTTCTCAACAATATTATAGGACAACCCACTTTCAAAACTTAAAAGTTGGCAGCCTAGGAGGATCCAATGAATTTAAATATTTATTAGGATATCTATTTGTAATGGTAGGATCAATTTCATTATCTTTAGACATTTTATCTGCTGCAAGATAAGTATATAATCTCCCTAGAAAGATATTCAACGCAGTAATATTAATATCACTGACATCATCGTTACGAGCAGACAGAATTGTGCGTTCAGTTAAAAATGTTAGGGTTAATATCTCTATCATATTCAACTATGGGTAAATTGTAGAGAGTAATTCATTCAAATCTTGACATTTGTGTATTGTGGATGGAAGTTTAACGATTTTTTGAGAATTAGTCCCAATCTAAAAGGAGTGAGATCAGTAAAAAAGTAAAAGTGTAAACACAATTTATTAATTTAAAATAATTTATATAATCAGGAAAAAAGTTAAAGTAGTGTTACCTCCATCAAGAAATTTGTAAAATTAGCATTTTCATGGCCTTTATGATTCAAACATATATTCAAATCCAAAGTTAAGATATGTATATGCTTCCATAGAACAGAGTGTCTTAATGATGCATTCACAATTTGCTCACGAACTCCTTTGGATATAACTAGTAAGATTTGTCAAAAGTCTTCACCAAGAACAATAGTAATACCCCTAAATGGATTTTCACTATCACAAATATTCCTTAATGTACGATCAACTGCTTCAACACAATGTTTATGTTGCATAGGAACTTCATCCCAAATTATGAGTTTTGTTTCTCTAAATAACTCAACTTATAATAATTGTTTGCTAAACCCACAAAGTGAATTTTCTAAAACATCTAACAGAATGGAAAATGTTGAATGTGCAGTGTGACCTCCTATTAGTAACAATGATGTAATTCAAGATGAAGTCACAGTAACAACGATATGCCCAAGGCTGTGACATTTTAATGCAATTTTATTGTACAGAAATGTTTTCTCTATTCCAGCACCTCTATTCAGAAAGAAAATAATTCATTTATTTTGAAAAACTGAAAAAGTGATTGTGTTATAAGCATTCCGCTGTCCATTGTTGAGACAATCAATAGTAATTTGTAGATCTGCCTGTTGTGCCTCACTCTACAGTTGTTAATGTTCGAATATTAATAAATTACCATCTACTACACTCCAATTTGCAGTAGGTTGTGGAATGGGTGGGAAGTCAATTAAACTTTTGCCTAATTGATGAAGCATTTGATTCAAAAGTGTCACGACCCAAACCCGGCCCTATGGATTTAGCATCAGAATCGCCAAGAATCCGAGATTATCAAGGCTGTTTAACAAGAGAACAAGAAACAGAGTTCGAGGCCTGAGCCAATACTGATAAATAACTAGTGTCCATTGAGCTGTGACAATCTGTATGCCAAAAACATTTTTCATGCATTCAAACAGTTTAGAGCGGTACAGTCTATACAATCATTTACAGTCAATCAGTACAGGGATCAAATCCCTTGACAACAAAGGCAAGAAGAGGATAACAAGGTAAACAAGAACACAAAACAAGACGGAGAGCGGGGAAACAAAACACCCCAAGCCATGGCATGGCGTCTCGAACCTCGCAGTGAGGCACATAGGCCGGCTTGACAAAATCGGGACTAACCCACGCCCTAGCTCCGGCCCGTCACGAGAACCTACATATATATATATAAACAAAGTGAGCTAAAGCCCGATGAATAACATAATGCGTAAAGAGGTTATGAATGAATGTCCTTACAAGAATGAAATCACCATTAAACAAGATTTCATCTTTCAAGATTTCACCAATCACCATATGTGGTACATCCATTAGCCCATCAAGCAAGAAATGAGGTCTTAAAGACCGTGTCTTAATGCATCTAACCAGTAGTGATGGCCATCAATCAATAAACAGTATGGTTCCATAAGGGAACCGACAGAGATCTCTGTAACACTAAACAGTAAGTGCTAAGGATGCCACAGTATAGTTCAGAATACAAGACATACATTCATTTAGTAAACAATATCAGTTCAATAAACAGTTCAATTCAGTATTCAAAAGATAATCATTTTGAACATATCTTTAAACAATTGTTACTCACAGAGATTGGGCTAATAGCAGCTAGAGCGCGTCCCCGAGAGCCAACCCTAAACAGTTAACAAATAGAACACACACTAAGTTTCACAGTCGGGAAGGATGATAATTAAATCCCTAAATTTCCTCGGTGTGGTTCTATGTCTAAATCCTCCTTAAGATGCCTTAAACTAGGCCTAAGAATGCCTAGGATGGGATGAGGATGCAAAAATACACTTAGAAAACATTTTGCATAATTTGCTGAAATAAGAGCCTCGCTCGAGCGAGCCTTTCTTCGCTCGAGAGAGCTTCCAAAATCAAAGGCCTCGCCGATAACGATCCTTCGCCGAGCGGTCCGATGAAACAAGAAAAGTACTAGATGCTCGATTTTACGCTTCGAGCCACCAATCCTTCGCCGGCGTGGCTCGAGGAAACGTTGGTCGCCGAGTAGTAATCCTTCGGCGAAGAAGCCAACTGAATTTCCAGATTTGCCTTCTAAGCTCAAACCAAGCATTCTCAACTCAATTCTCGACCTCTTGGGCCCAAATTCTGGAAAATACATCCCAAAACAATGTATAACAAGTTTCAAAAGCCAGTTTACGAATTCAAGCCCCAAAGGTGAGTCAATTAAATCCAAAATTCAAACCTAGTTTCAAGAACAATTTCAAAACATGTAATGCATGAGTTTTTAACCAAATTCAAGGTTCAAATCTTGCTCTAATGAGCTCAATAGTTGGAAAACAAAATGAAAACATGGACTTTGTTAGAAACATGAGCATGCATGTACAATCCATCATGAATTCAACTTCAAAATGCACCAAAATGGCCATGCATGCATGAATTCAAGCATAATTCAACCTCTATGCACTAAATCATGGCTTGATTCTACAATGGAGGCTTGATTCTACAATGGAGCCTAGAACATGCAAGATGAAGCTCAAGACAACAAGAAGAAGATGGATTTTCTTACCTAAGTCTCAATTTAGCAATCTATGTTACAAATCTTCAAGTTCTCCTAGCAATTCACAAGATGAGCTCAAATCTCTCTCTCTCTCTAACTATGGTCGGCTAGATTCAAAAATAGGGGCTGATTAAGTGTTTGTTTGGGTGTAAGAAGGCTCATGGAAATCAATAAACAAATATCCACTAACCATGGCAATTTGGTAGATAAGCTACAACTTGTAACTAATTCATTTAAACCTAATTTAATCGTCCCTAATCAATTTTCAGATAAACCTACCATTAAATCACAAATATTCTACTGATTCCAAAACTCTAAACGGTTTCTAATTCGACCGCCGATAAGGCCTTCAATTAGCAGTTTAAACACATAAACTCAAACAGATAATCAATCAATCAAACAGATAGAAATGCAATATAATGGATAAACTTATTCAATTTCAGTTTCGATTTCAATCAGTCCGTCCAGTACTTCAGTTAGTTCAATTATTAGTCATAAGCAGTCTAGTTTAGCAGTAACCAAAGAGCTAATTGGTAATTTATCGATGTCGATGCGAGGTTGTTACAGTCTCTCCTCTTTATAAGGAGTTTAGTCCTCTAAACTCGAGTTACCTTCATTCTGGAAGAAAATAGGATCCAGTGGGAACAAATCAGGATATCTTTTCACCATGTCATCTTCCCTTTCCCAAGTGGCATAGACGCCACCATGGTTCTGCCAATCAACTTTCACCAGCGGGATCTCTTTGTTTCTCAGTTTCTTGATCCGTCGGTTCACAATCTGTATAGGCCGTTCCTCGTAAGTGTAGTCATCACTCAACATGATACGAGTAGGCTCAATCACGTGGAAGGGATCCCGGAGATAGTCCCTCGACATCGAAATGTGGAAGACGTTATGCATATGCTCCATCTCAGGAGGAAGTGCAACTTGATACGCCACCGGATTGATTTTCTCAATAACCTGATACGGTCCGACATATCTTGGCGCTAACTTGCCTTTGACTCCAAAACGAGTCTGGCCTTTCATTGGTGTCACTTTCACAAACACGTGATCACCCACTTCATACTCTCTGTCCCGTCTTCTGACATCCGCATAACTTTTCTGTCTACTCTGTGCAGTTTTCAGTCTTTGTTGTATCAGTTTTATCTTTTCAGTCGTTTCATATATAATCTCGGGCCCAAGCAAAGGCCCATCTCCAACTTCTGCCCAGCAAATTGGAGATCTACATTTTCGGCCATACAATGCCTCGAAAGGCGCCATTCCAATACTCGAATGGTAGTCATTTGTTGTTGTAGCGAATTCTGACAAATGACTTTCCCAGTTTCCCTGAAAATCAAGGACACACATTCTCAGTAGATCCTCTAAAGTCTGGATGGTCCTTTCTGACTGGCCATCTGTCTGAGGATGATAGGCACTACTCAGCCTCAATTCAGTACCCAATGCAGTCTGTAGGCTTTGCCAGAACCTCGATGTAAACTTCGAATCCCTGTCAGAAACAATAGATACAGGCACTCCATGCAATCTCACAATTTCGTCAATATAGATAACAGCCAATTTGTCTGCATTATAAATTGTCTTGACAGGTAGGAAGTGTGCAGATTTAGTCAATCTATCAACAATAACCCAAATAGAGTCCATACCTTTTCTGGAGCGAGGTAATCCAACGATGAAATCCATCGTGATATGCTCCCATTTCCACTCTGGTATGGGTAAGGGTTGCAGTAAGCCCGCGGGTCGTTGATGTTCAGCTTTGACTTGTTGACAGTGAAGACATTTGGACACAAAGTCGGCAATTTCCTTCTTCATTCCTGGCTACCAGAAATTCTGTTTCAGATCTTGGTACATTTTCGTGTTCCCCGGGTGGATAGACAATTTTGAATTGTGGCCCTCTTGCAGTACTCTTCTTTTCAGTTCAGTGTCATTCGGCACACACAGTCTTTCTTGAAATTTCAATACATTGTTCTCAAATTTGAACCCCGGTCTCGGTTTAGAATCTCTTTCTTCAACAACATTTTTCAAGAAATCATCCAGTTGTTGTTTTTCTTTAATTTCTTCAATCAATGCTGGTTGAGCAATAATGGCAGCTATTGTTCCACCTTGTTCTCTCAAAACGATTTCAATTTCAGACTTTTCTAGATCATGAAGCAATTCTTTCTGCCCGGTGAGCAAACAAGCTAAGTTGGCAATTGACTTTCGGCTCAATGCATCGGCAACAGTGTTAGCTTTTCCCGGATGGTACAAAATCTGTAGGTCATAATCTTTGATCAGTTCCAGCCATCTCTGCTGCCTTATATTCAGTTCTTTCTGAGTGAAAAAGTACTTCAGGCTCTTGTGGTCAGTATACACTTCACATGTTGCTCCATACAAATAGTGACGCCAAATTTTCAGTGCAAACACTACTGCAGCAAGTTCTAAGTCATGGGTCGGGTAGTTCTTTTCATGTGGTCTCAACTGTCAGGAAGCATAAGCAATAACTCTCCCATTCTGCATTAAAACACACCCCAAACCCTTATGAGAAGCATCACTAAATACAGTATAACCATCCGTACCTGAAGGTAGAGTCAGAACCGGTGCAGTCACAAGTCGGGTTTTCAATTCTTGAAATGCCGATTCCCTTTGGTCAGTCCAGTCAAATGGTGTCCCCTTCTGAGTCAACTGAGTCAGTGGTAAGGCAATTTTGGAGAAGTCTTTGACAAACCTTCTATAATATCCAGCCAAACCCAAAAAGCTTCGGACTTCAGTCACATTTGTTGGTCTAGGCCAGTTTACTACAGCTTCAATTTTCTGTGGATCAACAGAAATTCCACCTTTGCTAACAACATGCCCCAAAAACATAACATGATCAAGCCAAAATTCACATTTAGACAATTTAGCATACAATTTCTGTTCTCTTAAGGTTTGCAGGGCAAGTCTCAGATGGTGTTCATGTTCTTCTCTAGTCTTAGAATAAATCAGGATGTCATCAATAAATACCACAATGAAATCATCAAGGTATGGTTTAAAAATTCTGTTCATGAGGTCCATAAATGCAGCAGGGGCATTCGTAACTCCGAACGGCATAACTAAAAATTCATAATGGCCATACCTCGTTCTAAAAGCAGTTTTATCGATGTCTTCCGGTTTGACTTTCAGTTGATGATACCCCGATCTAAGATCAATCTTGGAAAACACTTGTGCACTTCAGAATCGGTCAAATAAATCATCAATACGCGGTAATGGATATTTATTCTTTCTGATTACCTTGTTCGATTCGGTAATCAATACAGTCTCGATGAGCCATCTTTCTTCTTTACAAACAAAACAGTGCACCCACGGTGAAATCTTGGGCACGATGAACTTCTTGTCTAACAATTCTTGCAATTGCACTTTCAATTCCTTGATTCGATTGGGGCCATTCTGAAGGAGCTTTAGATATCGGTGTGCAGGAATCACATCCACATAAATTCAATTTCACAATCAAATCCTCGCAAATCATCTGAAATACATCGAATTCTCTGACTATAGGAATACAATTCACATTAGTTTTAACACTATCATTAGTAGGCACAGTCAGCACAGAACACAGATATCCTTTACACCCCTTTCTAATCAGTTTAACAGCTTTCACAGAAGAAATCAGATACGGAGGAGGTACTACTTCACTCCCATTAAACACAAATTCGTGCAAACCGGTGGACGGAAAACTACTTGTTTTGTTACAGCCTATAGTGGCATGATATTTTGTAACCAATCCATCCCCAATATTACATCAAAGTGATCAATATTCAATGGCAGTAAATCAATAAATAGATGCATATCCCCAACAATAATCTCACAGGTAGGATACATATATGCACATGTCATGGATCCTCCAACAGGTGATGATACAGCTAGCAGATAGTTCATGGTTTCTAAGGGTCTATTCAATTTACGCGAAAAAGCATGCGATACATACGAATGTGTAGACTCCGAATCAATCAACACATATGCATTTTGAGCACAGATAGAGAGGATACGACTGCTTGATCTAGTGTTTTGCACGTCTCCGTTACTAGGGCGAACACTGGCCTGCCTCATAGGCTCTTTCCGAGCTTTGGGGTTCGGTTTTGGTGTTGCGGTGATCTTTCTTCGCTTGGTCTTGACTTACTCTTGGCTTGAGGCGGAGGACGCTTTTAATTCTGTGGCCCACCTTGCCACACCTGAAACAAGCTCCAGAAATCTGGTAGCAAACCCCTTTGTGCTTATTGCCACATACGGAGCAGGGTGGAGTAAACCCACTCCCTTGGCTGGGGCTAGTCGTCGACCCCGTATTCTGTTTCTTGGTTGCTGGGTTATGCTTGCCTTTCTTGAATTTGAAACCCTGCCTTTTACCTTGCCACTCAGTTGTTGGTGTTTCAGATTGTTTCACTGCTGCAATATTCGACTCGGCCATCAATGCCCGGTCGAGAACACCCACAAAAGTCGGTAGTTTCAAAACATTTATTCGGTCCAGTATAGCAACACTAAGGCCTCCTTCAAACCTTCTGGCCTTCTTATAATCGGTGTCCACTATGTGTGGTGCATACCTAGCAAGTTCGGTGAATTTCTTCTCATACTCGGCAACAGACATTTTGTCCTGACTCAGTTGTTCAAACTCCGTTACCTTTCTGTCCCTGATGCACTGGGGGAAATACTTTTCAAAGAAGGACTCCTTGAACTGAGCCCAAGTCATAATAGTATTCGTATCGCAGGTCAACATCCACCACCTTCTTGCTTCTTCCTGAAGGGTGAAGGTTGCTAACAATACTTTATTGGCTTCGGAGCACGGAAACATTTCAAACAATTTTTCTGTTTCAAGCACCCAAGCTTCAGCCTTTAGCGGTTCAAGGCCTCCCTGAAAGGACGGCGGTTTCAGTTTGCTGAACTTATGGGTAAGGGCAATAATGTCCCCATCATTCACATTTGCATTTAGTTCCTACTGCATGAGGAGGAGGTGGGTTGTTGGTTCTCATTGCTGCTCAAGTCTAGCAGTTAACAGTTCCATCATTCTTTCCATTCTGGCCATTCTTGCCTCGGTAGATGAGGATTCAGGTTCATTTGCATTGTCCATTTCACTATAAGCAGTTATAACAGTTATAGCAATTATAGCATTAAACAGTTGCATGTTTAGACAGTTATCACATGGACATGTATTCAATCATAACATAGCCACACACTTTTTCCAGTTCATGAAATGCCCTAATCACTTTCTAGGACACCCTATAGCTCGTTTGGACACGTGTGTGGGGTATAACTCGTGGTTAAGTATCGCTCTGATACCACTCTGTCACGACCCAAACCCGGCCCTATGGGTTTAGCACCGTAACCGGCCAGTAATCCGAGATTACCGAAGGCCTGCTTAACAGTAGAACAGTAAAACAGAGTTCAGGGCCTGGCGGAAGCCAATACAGTAAATAACTAGTGTCCATTGAGCTGTGACAATCTGTATGCCAAAAACATTTTTCATGCATTCAAACAGTTTAGAACAGTACAGTCTATACAATCATTTACAACAAGACAGGATCAAATCCTTTGACAACAAAGGCGAAGAGGGATAACGATGTAAACACAAAACAAAGAGGGAGACAGCGGTGGGAAACAAAACACCCCCAAGCCATGGCATGGCGTCTCGAACCTCACAAAGGAGGCACATAGGTGGCTTGACAAAAGCGGGGACTAACCCACGCTCCTAGCTCCTGCTCGTCACGAGAACCTACATATATATATATAATAAAACAGTGAGCGAAAGCCCAGTGAATAACATAATGCGTAAAGAGGTTATGAATGAATGTCCTTACAGTAATGAAATCATTTATTAAACAAGATTTCAATCTTCGATATTCGATCAATCACCATATATGGTACATCCATTAGCCTATCGGTCAAGAAACAAGAGGGTCTTAAAGACCAGGTCTTAACAGACCCAACGATAGTGATGGCCATCAATCAATAAACAGTATGGTTCCACAAAGGAACCGACAGAGATCTCTGTAACAGTAAACAGTAAGTGCTAAGGATGCCACAGTACAGTTCGGAATATAGGACATACATTCATTCAGTAAACAATATCAGTTCAATAAACAGTTCAGTTCAGTATTCAAAAGATAATCATTTTGAACATATCTTTACACAATTGTTACTCACAGAGATTGGGCTAATAGCACTAGAGCGTCCCCCGAGAGCCAACCCTAAACAGTTAACAAATAGAACACACACTAAGTTTCACAGTCGGGAAGGATGATAATTAAATCCCTAAATTTCCTCGGTGTGGTTCTATGTCTAAATCCTCCTTAAGATGCCTTAAACTAGGCCTAAGAATGCCTAGGATGAGATGAGGATGCAAAAATACACTTAGAAAACATTTTGCATAATTTGCTGAAATAAGAGCCTCGCTCGAGCGAGCCTTTCTTCGCTCGAGCGAGCTTCCAAAATCAAAGGCCTTGCTCGAGCGAACGATCCTTCGCTCGAGCGGTCTGATGAAATAGTAAAAGTATTGGATGCTCGATTTTTACGCTCGAGCCACCAATCCTTCGCTCGAGCATGGCTCAGAGGAAACGTTGGTCGCTCGAGCGAGTAATCCTTCGCTCGAGCGAAGAAGCCAAATCTGGAATTTCCAGATTTGCCTTCCAAGCTCAAACCAAGCATTCTCTACTGAGCCAAATCTGGTATAATTGCTTATAGTGAAATAGATAATGCAAATGAACCTGAATCATCAACCTCTGAGGCCAGAATGGCCAGACTTGAACAAATGATGGGACTGATAATTGAAAGACTAGATCAACAACCGAACCAACAATTTTCACCTCCTCCTCCGTGCAAGAAACGAGAATGTCTGAGAATGTGAATACTAATGAGGTGGACATTATTGCACTGACCCATAAGTTCAGCAAGATGAAACCGCCATCCTTTCAGGGAGGCTTGGAACCGTTAAAGGCTGAAGCTTGGGTACTTGAAACAGAAAAGTTGTTTGAAATGTTTCCGTGCTCCGAAGCCAATAAAGTACTGTTAGCAACCTTCACCCTTCAGGAAGAAGCAAGAAGGTGGTGGATGTTGACCCGCGATGCAAATACTATTGTGACTTGGACTCAGTTCAAGGAGTCCTTCTTTGAAAAGTATTTTCCCCAGTGCATCAGAGACAGAAAAGTGACTGAGTTTGAACAGCTGAGACAGGGCAAAACGTCTGTTGCCGAGTACGAGAAGCAATTTACCGAACTTGCTAGGTATGCACCACATATGGTGGATACCGATTATAAGAAGGCCAGGAGGTTTGAAGGCGGCCTTAGTGTTGCTATACAGGACCGAATAAATGTTTTGAAAATGCCAACTTTTGTGGGTGTTCTCGACCGGGCATTGATGGCCGAGACGAATATTGCAGCAGTGAAACAATCTGAAACGTCAACAACTGAGTGGCAAGGAAAAAGGCAGGGTTACAAATTTAAGAAAGGCAAGCATAACCCAGCAAACAAGAAACAGAATACGGGGTCGACGACTAGCCCCAGCCAAGGGAGTGGGTTTACTCCACCCTGCTCCGTATGTGGCAATAAGCACAAAGGGGTTTGCTACCAGATTTCTGGAGCTTGTTTCAGGTGTGGCAAGGTGGGCCACAGAATTAAAGACTGTCCCTCTGTCCCATGAAGCCGGTAGTAAAGATTGCAAGCGCGGCAAAGACATCACCGCAACACCAAAACCGAAGCCCAATGCTACCGGGAATGAGCCTATGAGGCAGGACCGAGTGTTCGCCCTAGTACCGGGAGACGTGCAAAACACCGAGATCATGTCGTATCCTATCCTCTATCTGTGCTCAAAATGCTTATGTATTGATTGATTCGGGGTCTACACATTCTTATGTATCGCATGCTTTTTCGCGTAAATTGAATAGACCCTTAGAACCCATGAACTATTTGCTAGCTGTATCATCACCTGTTGGGGGATCCATGACATGTGCATATATGTATCCTGCTTGTGAGATTATTGTTGGGGATATGCATCTATTTATTGATTTACTGCCATTGAATATTGATCACTTCGATGTAATATTGGGGATGGATTGGTTACAAAAATATCATGCTACTATCGATTGTGTGACCAAGCAAGTTGTTTTCCGTCCACCGGGTTTGCCTGAGTTTGTGTTT
Organism: Camellia lanceoleosa; assembly: GCA_025200525.1. Lineage (NCBI taxonomy): Eukaryota > Viridiplantae > Streptophyta > Magnoliopsida > Ericales > Theaceae > Camellia > Camellia lanceoleosa. The sequence goes on from CM045768.1 coordinate 21,402,867, forward strand.
AATGGGAGTGGAGTAGTACCTCCTCCATATCTGATTTCTTCTGTAAAAGCCAAACCGATTAGAAAGGGGTGTAAAGGATATCGTGTTCAGTATTGATCAGATTCGCTAATGATGAAGTTAAAACTGATGTGAATTATATTCCTATAGTCAGAGAATTCCCAGATGTATTTCCAGATGATTTGCCAGGGGATTTGATTGATAGGGAAATTGAATTTACTGTGGATGTGATCCCGGGTACACAGCCGATATCTAAAGCTCCTTACAGAATGGCTCCAACTGAACTGAAAGAATTGAAAGTACAGCTGCAGGAATTGTTAGATAAGAAGTTTATCAGGCCCAGTACTTTACCATGGGGCGCACCTGTTTTGTTTGTGAAAAAGACAGATGGCTCACTGAGACTGTGCATTGATTATCGTGAATTGAACAAGGTAACTGTAAAGAATAAATATCCATTACCGCGTATTGATGATTTATTTGATCAGTTACAGGGTGCACAAGTGTTTTCCAAGATTGATCTTAGATCGGGGTATCACCAACTGAAAGTCAAACCGGAAGACATTGATAAAACTGCTTTCAGAACGAGGTATGGCCATTATGAATTTTTAGTTATGCCGTTCGGAGTTACAAATGCCCCTGTTGCATTTATGGACCTTATGAACAGAATTTTTAAACCATACCTTGACGATTTTATTGTGGTATTTATTGATGACATACTGATTTATTCTAAGACTGTTGAAGAACATAAACATCATCTGAGACTAGCCCTGCAAACCTTAAGAGAACAGAAACTGTATGCTAAATTGTCTAAATGTGAGTTTTGGCTTGACCATGTGATGTTTTTGGGGCATGTTATTAGCAAAGATGGAATTTCTGTTGATCCGCAGAAAATTGAAGCTGTAGTAAACTGGCCTAGACCAACGAATGTAACCAAAGTCCGAAGCTTTTTGGGACTGGCTGGATATTACAGAAGGTTCGTCAAAGACTTCTCCAAAATTGCCTTACCATTGACTCAGTTGACACAGAAAGGGATATCATTTGACTGGACTGACCAGAGGGAATCAGCATTCCAAGAATTGAAAACTAGACTTGTGACCGCACCGATTCTGACTCTACCTTCAGGTACGGATGGTTATATTGTATTTAGTGATGTTTCTCATAAGGGTTTGGGGTGTGTTTTAATGCAGAATGGGAGAGTTATTGCTTATGCTTCTCGACAGTTGAGACCACATGAAAAGAACTACCCTACCCATGACTTAGAACTTGCTGCAGTAGTGTTTGCACTGAAAATTTGGCGTCACTATTTGTATGGAGCAACATGTGAAGTGTATACTGACCACAAGAGCCTGAAGTACTTTTTCACTCAGAAAGAACTGAATATGAGACAGCGGAGATGGCTTGAACTGATAAAAGATTATGATCTACAGATTCTGTACCATCCGGGAAAAGCCAACACCGTTGCCGATGCCTTGAGCCGAAAATCGATTGGGAACTTAGCCTGTTTGCTGACTGGACAGAAGGAGTTGCTTTGTGACCTTGAAAAGTCTGAAATTGAAATTGTTTTGAAAGAACAAGGTGGAACCTTAGCTGCTATTTCTGCTCAACCAGCATTGATTGAGGAAATTAAAGAAAAACAACAACTGGATGATTTCTTGAAAAAGGTTATTGAAGAAAGAGATTCAAAACCGAGACCGGGGTTCAAATTTGACAACAATGTACTGAAATTTCAAGAAAGACTGTGTGTACCAAATGACACTGAATTGAAAAGAAGAGTTCTGCAAGAAGGCCACAGTTCGAAGTTTTCGATTCACCCAGGGAATACGAAAATGTACCAAGATCTGAAACAGAATTTCTGGTGGCCAGGAATGAAGAAGGAAATTGCCGACTTTGTGTCCAAATGTCTTCACTGCCAACAAGTCAAAGCTGAACATCAACGACCTACCAGATTACTGCAACCCTTACCCATACCAGAGTGGAAATGGGAGCATATCACGATGGATTTTATCGTTGGATTACCTCGCTCCAGGAAAGGTATGGACTCTATTTGGGTTATTGTTGATAGATTGACTAAATCTGCACACTTTCTACCTGTCAAGACAATTTATAATGCGGATAAATTGGCTATTATCTATATTGACGAAATTGTGAGATTGCATGGAGTGCCTGTATCTATTGTTTCTGACAGGGATTCAAAGTTTACATCGAGGTTTTGGCAAAGCCTACAGACTGCATTGGGTACTGAATTGAGGCTGAGTAGCGCCTATCATCTTCAGACAGATGGCCAGTCAGAAAGGACCATCCAGACTTTAGAGGATTTACTGAGAATGTGTGTCCTTGATTTTCAGGGAAATTGGGAAAGTCATTTGCCATTGGGTCAACAATTCGCTTACTACCATTCGAGTATTGGAATGGCGCCTTTCGAGGCATTGTATGGAAGAAAGTGTAGATCTCCAATCTGCTGGGCAGAAGTTGGAGATGGGCCTTTGCTTGGGCCCGAGATTGTGAATGAAACAACTGAAAAGATAAGACTGATACAACAGAGACTGAAAACTGCACAGAGTAGACAGAAGAGTTATGCAGATATTAGAAGACGAGACAGAGAATATGAAGTGGGTGATCACGTGTTTGTGAAAGTGACACCAATGAAAGGCCAGACTCGCTTTGGAGTCAAAGGCAAGTTAGCGCCAAGATATGTCGGACCGTATCAGATTATTGAGAAAATCAATCCGGTGGCGTATCAAGTTGCGCTCCCTCCTGAAATGGAGCATATGCACAACGTCTTCCACATTTCGATGTTGAGAGACTATCTTCGAGATCCGTTTCATGTGATTGAGCCTACTCGGATAGTGCTTAGTGATGACTACACTTACGAGGAACGGCCTATACAGATTGTGAACAGACGGATCAAGAAATTGAGGAACAAAGAAATCCCGCTAGTGAAAGTTGATTGGCAGAACCATGGTGGTGTGTATGCCACTTGGGAAAGGGAAGACGACATGGCTAAAAGATATCCTGATTTGTTTCCCTTTGGATCTGTTTTCTTCGGTGAAGGTAACTCGAGTTTAGAGGACTAAACTCCTTATAAAGAGGGGAGACTGTAACAACCCTCGTACTGATTATCGATAACCTACTGAATTACGTACTGATTACTGTTAAACTGAACTGATAATGACTGATAATCGAGTTAACTGAGGTACTGAATGGACTGATCGAAATCGAAACTGAAATTGAATAAGTTATCTATTGAATTGCATATTGCATCTGTTTGGTTGATTGATTATCTGTTTGAATTTATATGTTTAAACTGCTAATTGAAGGCCTTATCGGCGGCCGAATTAGGAACCGTTTAGAGTTTTGGAATCAGTAGAATAATTATGATTTAATGGTATATTTATCTAAAAATTGATTAGGAATGATGAAACTAGATTAAATCGAGCTAATTAAAGACTTAGGCCTATTTACGGTTATGCCATTGGTAGTGGACCTTTATTATATTATACTTGAGCCTTCATTATACTCCTACACAACTCTTCCTCAGCCATTTTGTTGCCTCATAGCCACCGAAATTAGAAGAGAGCTAGAGTGAGAGAGTGACTTCACTTGGAGTATTAAGCTCATCTTGTAGAAATTGCTTGGAATTGGTGTATAACTTGGCATGATCTAGTTTCCTCACCTTGAATTGAAGACTTAGGTAAGGAGATTCATCATCCTCTTGTTGTCTTTAAGTTTCAATCTTGCATGTATCATGGTTACAGAGAAGTCAAGGCATGAATTTGCTCATAATTGTTGAATTAGAGCTTCATTGTTGCATGCATGGTCATTTTGGTGCATTTGGAAGTTGAATTCATGGTAGATTGTACATGCATGCTCATGTTTCTAACAAAACCCATGTTTTCATCTTGTTTTCCAACTATTGAGCTCATTAGAGCATCACCTTGGAGTTTAAATTGGTTTAAAGTGCATGCATGTCATGTTTGTACGTTGTTCTTGAAACTTAGTTTGAAATTGAGTTTAATTGAAACACCCTTGGGCCTTGATTTCTTAAATTGAGCTTTAAAACGTGTTATTCTATGTGTTTGAAAGAGATTTCCAGAAAATGGGCCCAAGAAGATCGAGTTGGGGGCATCAAACTTGAGTTTTGAACTTGGAACACAAACCTGGATTTTCCAGAATTTTGATGTCCGCCGGCGGAAGTGCCGCCGGCGGGAAATCATGCTCCCAGCATTTTCTTCGACTTGTTTCTGATCCGCTCGGCGGAAAAAGTGCGCGAAGCGGAGAAATCGAGCATCCAGATCTTGCCTTTGTTCATCATCCCGGCCGAAGGAATGTGCGCTCGAGCGGAGGATTGTGTGTCACGCTCGAGCAGGGACCTTTGTTTGCTTGTCCGCTCGAGCGGGGAAACCTGCGCTCGAGCGGAGGCCTTGTTTCATTGAAAATTCTGGAATTGCTTTCTAAGTGTATTTTCGCATCCTCATTCCATCCTAGGCATCCTTAGGCCTAGTTTACGACATCTTAATGAGGGTTTAGACATAGAACCATACCGAGAAAATTTAGGGATTTAATTATCATCCTTCCCAACTGTGAAACTTAGTGTGTGTTCTATTTGGTTTACTGTTTAGGGTTGGCTCTCGAGGACGCGCTCTAGCTGCTATTAGCCCAATCTCTGTGAGTAACAATTGTGTAAAGATATGTTCAAAATGGTTATCTTTTGAATACCGATATTGTTCTTGAATGAATGTATGTCCTCAGATTCTGTATTGTGGCATCCTTAGCACTTCTTTATTCTTATTCTGAGCTCTGTCGGTTCCTTGTGGAACCATACATTATTGACCGATGGCCATCATTCTTTGTTCTGCATAAGACCCGGTCCTTTTGGACCTACTGTTTATAGGCTAATGGATGTACCACATATGACTGATTGATTGAAATACTGAAAGACTGAAATACTGTTTAATGAACTGATTTCATTACTGTAGGGACATTCATTCATAACCTCTTTACGCTGTATGTTATTCACTGGGCTTTATCTCACTGTTATATATATATGTAGGTTCTCAGCAGCCAGACCGGAGCTAGGAGCGTGGGTTGGTCCCCAGTTTTGTTAAGCCAGCCTATGTGCCTCACTGCGAGGTTCCGAGTTGCCATGTTATGGCTTGGGGTGTTTTTTATTGTCCCCACCTGTCTCCTCACTGTTTTGTACTATTGTATGGACTGTCTACTGTTTACTGTACTGTTATCGAGGACTTGGTCCCCGTACTGAATGTTTGTAAATGATTGTATAGATCGTACTGTTTTGAACTGTATGAATGCATAAAAATGTTTTTGGCATACAGATTTTCACAGCTCAATGGACACTAGTTATTTACTGTATTGGCTTCCGCCAGGCCCTGTACTGCTTTGATCAGATATCGCTCGTGAGCCTTTGGTAATCTCGGATTCTTGGCGATTCTGATGCTAAACCCATAGGGCCGGGTTTGGGTCGTGACACTATGGTCGGCTAGATTAAAAAATAGGGGCTGATTAAGTGTTTGTTTGGGTGTAAGAAGGCTCATGGAAATCAATAAACAAATATCCACTAACCATGGCAATTTGGTAGATAAGCTACAACTTGTAATTAATTCATTTAAACCTAATTTAATCGTCCCTAATCAATTTTCAGATAAACCTACCATTAAATCACAAATATTCTACTGATTCCAAAACTCTAAACGGTTTCTAATTCGGCCGCCGATAAGGCCTTCAATTAGCAGTTTAAACACATAAACTCAAACAGATAATCAATCAATCAAACAAATAGAAATGCAATATAATGGATAAACTTATTCAATTTCAGTTTCGATTTCAATTAGTCCGTCCTGTACTTCAGTTAGTTCAATTATTAGTATAAGCAGTCCAGTTTAGCAGTAACCAGTAGCTAATTCAGTAATTTATCAGTAATCAGTACGAGGGTTGTTACAAAAAGATTGAGACTATAATATTTAATTTGAGCCTCAATTGGGTTAGAAAATGGCAAACAATGTACAAATCTTATGTGCAAGATCACTGGGTGAGAATAATACTAAACAATCTTCTCAATTGATATTCAGTTTTCATAAATGCAGCCTCTTTCAAGCATTGTATCCATTCTTCATCATCTTCTAAAAGCCCCCTTGCAACACATGCTAATTTAAATGTATCATGCACAACATTATCGATCGTACGTAAAGACTGAAACGACTTTGGTCCTTTGACAATGGTTAGTAACAAATGCAAATAAAATCTTTCATCACAATTACGACTAGCAAAGTACATTCTACCAATTGCATATCTCATTTCTCTTGATTTCCATCTCTTTTCTGACTTGAGCCAAACAAAATGCTATGGAAATTCTTGATAAGTGAATGGACATTCATTTTCACTGGCAACACAATATGCAAAGAAGCCAGTAAAAGTTGACATTTGTTGACCAGCTCTAGATTGAATCGTTTCTAATGACTCTTCTGGGTTAAAAACAACACAATGCATTCCAGGTAAATAAAGTGCCAATCGTACAACTGTTGGCATCTTTGCATGCAAAGGATGATCAAATATTCGCCAACTAGCTTTTGAAGATCCAATATACCTTGCATCAAGATATTATTGAATCTCATTTATAATTCCTAGCACCATCATTATACGATCATAACCCTTATAAATGTACTTATGTATATACTTGACACATCTCATTCTGGCACAAACTTCCTCATTTATATGACAGTTGAAAAGTTTAGAAAGATATGCATTGTATGGTACGACATCCCTATTATCAACTTCTCGCCCCCTCATAGTATGTACTTGACCATTATTGCGACGACGATAGATAGGGTATCCATCTTGATCCATAGTTGTTGTTTCTATGAAAGCTCGGGGTTTCTCTTAGTGCTTCTACCATTTTCCATACATGGTGCTTGCGGAGTTGAGAACCACATGATCCACGTACCATACAACATTTGATAGTTTAAAAAAGCATAGGATCATCTTTTGGGTCTAGAAATTCTGCATAGACCAATTTGTCTACTTGAGCACATGTCTGAATTTTGTCTAGACCCTTAAGAAATAAAAATGCATGCATATGAGGGAGGTCTCGTTTTTTAAATTCAATTATAAAAATATGTGCAACTTTATTTCCAAACACGTTATTTGTTTCTATCTCCTTCATCAAACATTTTCTCTTTAACTCAAAAATACGGGCAATTAAATCAGGACGATCAATAGGTTTTTGATGTGGTAATAATGTTGAAGTAATTTCTGGCCAATTGGGATTTGTAGTCATGGTAAGAAAAATATCTGGGTGTTGGTTGTATCACGTGATAGCCATTGAATCTTGAAAGATTTCAAACATATGTCTAGGACAACCAGTAAGTGAAGATGGCAAAACAAACCTTTGACCAATTTGATCAGGTCGCACATAATCTGAATCCATATCTGACAACTCTTGGTAAAGCTTAGCCTGAAGTTTCCTTTGATTAAGCTTGTAATATGTCAATCAATTTTGCTCAGTTGTAGCCCAAGCATCTACCAAAAACTCTTGAAATAGTTTCCCACCTCTCAAAATTATTGAATACTCTGTGGGTCATTCAAACAAACGATAGCTATAAAAATTTATTTGAGTAAGTCGATCATACTGAACGTTCCACAATTTCAACTCAAGTTCCCATCCAAGCTCGTCATATGGAAATAATAGAACATAATGTAATGGTAAGTATGTTGGGTGATATTTATTAATTTGCATCAACTCATTATTTCGTCAGAAATGTAAGATAATATTTCTCATTCCATTTACCTCTATTCCATCACTTGATATTACAATTGCAATCTCATCTGCAGTTGGTAAGTTATACCGACGTCGATCAGTTGTTGAATTGTAATGAAGATGAGTAGGTAGATTGTGTCCTGTCGAGTCTAATTGATGTAAAATGGCATGAGCCTGGCGAAATTTATCTACAAATGCATTGACTTACAACAAACTATCCTGAATAGTTTTGAGAACATCCCTTCTTGTGACAACCCTCACCTCTGATTAGTGCTAAACTGTGATTGAGCATGATAAGTAATTGATTAAGCTGAAATTCTGAACTAATTGTATGAACATGCTGCTTTGACTGCATTGCTATCTGTCTGTCATTAAATGATCTGTTCATGTTTTAATTTCGAATTGCAAATTGAAGGCCTTATTGGCGACCGAATCAGAAATTAATTAGTGTTTTATGCTAGTTAAAATTTATGTGATTTTATGGTAGGTTTAATTAAAATTCAATTTAGAATGATTAAATTAGATTAAATAATGCTAAAATTACAGTAGTTTGAATTTACTACCAAATTGCCATTGTAGTGGGCCACTTTGTTGAAAACATTGTTTAGAGCTTAGTTTTGCATCTTTTCTTCATCCATTTTCTTGGCCAAAACCGTGAGAGAGAGGGAGGTAGGAGAAGTTTGGTTTCAACAAGGATTTTAGAGGAGTAGAAGAAGATTGCAAAATTAGACTTCCATACTTGAAATTCAAGACCTAAGGTAGGAAATTCATCCTCTCAATCATGAATTTAAGTTGTATCTTGCATGGTTCATGGAAATATTGGAGATTAGAGTCAAGTTTTAGCTCAAAGTGTTGAATTATGAGGCATTGTGTGCATGCATGTTCATACCATAGCATTTTGAGGTTGTCTTCATAAAAATTCTTACATGCAAGTTCATATTTTGGTTGTAGCCCATGAATTCATCATGTCTTGAGCTCAATCTTGCATTTGATCTTGTTTTGGAGCATTAGAGATCATAGAAACTCATGCATGTGATGTTCTTGCATTGTTCATGAAAGTTTCTTTGAAATTGTGTGTAATTGTCTCACCTTTGGGCTTGATTTTACAAAATTGATTTTCAAAACATGTTATAGTATGAGTTTTCAAGTGTTTTCCAGAAAATGGGCCCAAAAGGTTGAGTTTTGGTGTGTTGAATGCTTGGTTTGAGCTTGGGAGGCAAATCTGGAAATTCCAAATTTTGGCTTCCACGCTCGAGCGACCATCCTTTTGTTCAGAGCTCTACTCGAGCGAAGGAATGCTGGCTCGAGCGTAGATTGCAAGCTCTCAGATTTTTGGTGCACGCAGACGCGCGCTCGAGCGATAAGACCTACGCTCGAACGAAGAGTTGTGTCTCACGCTCGAGTGAGCATCGAGCGAGTGTCGAGCGGGGATTTTCAACATCCAGCACTTTTTGCATTTTTACAGACTGCTTGAGCGAGGAAGTCAATGCTCGAGCGACCCCTCTGTTTTGGTAAGCTCGCTCGAGCGTGGTATTTCAACAAAATTTTGAAAAGTGTTTTAAAGTGTAATTTTTGCATCCTCATTCCATCCTAGGTATTTCTAGGCCATGTTTAAGGCATCTTAATGAGGATAATGTTATAGAACCACACCAGTATAGTTAGGGGCTAAGTTATTAATCCCGAGTGTGTGTTTGTTCTGCAACTATAGGGTTGGCATCCGAGGACGCTCATTAGCCTGTTTGTAGCCCAGTACTCTGTGAGTAACAATGTTGTAAAGATATGTTCAATTACAACTATTTCTGAACAACTGATGATACTGCTTTCTGAAATGACATTACTTACTGAATGAATGTTTGTCCTATTTGTAAACTGTATTCGTGGCATCCATAGCAATTTACTATTCTTTGCATCATATCGCCATCGTCACAAAGATCTTTGTCAGTTCCCATGTTTGGAACTACTACTGTTTACTATTATGATGGCCATCAACTGACTGTTCGGTCTATTAAGACCAACTGTACTGTTTTGCTATTGGATGTACCACATATGACTACTATGGTTTCTAAATAACTGTTATGGCATGGAAAATGAGCCACTGATCGAATAACTGATTTACTGATGTAAATGACTGTTTTAATTACTGAAAGGACATTCATTCTTAACCCCTTTACGCATTTGTTATTCACTGGGCTTTAGCTCACTGTTTATATTTATATATAGGTGTCTAGGCATCGGATCGATGCTAGGAGCGTCAAGTTAAGCTCCCGTTCGTCAAGCCAACCACCGTGCCTCACCTCGCGGTTTCGAGTCTGTTCAAGCTAAGGCTATTTTTGGGGTGTCTCAGTTTCACCCTTTTGTTTTGATCTGTAATAAATGTTTAAGACTCGACTGTACAGTTATGTTGGAGGGATTTGGTCCCTCACCTAGATGTCAGGTGTATATATGACGTATGTATATATATGTTTTGTCTATAAATGTGGCTTGTGCATTAAAGTCTTTTCGCATTCAAGTTTTCACAGCTCATTGGACATCTTTTATTTACTGTTTGGCTTTTGCCATTCCCTTTACTCTGTATTACTGTCTTTACTGTTAAGTAGGCTTTCGGTAATCATGGATTACTAGCCGGTTGCGATGCTAAACCCATAGGGGCGGATTTAGGTCGTGACACTTCTCTAGTTAGGATTTCTACGATTACGAATTTCTAAAGCTGAATATAGGTCATAGATATACAGTTGAGCATAACTCGCATCCTGCCCTGATTGTGGTTATAGTGATCCTATTCGATGTCGCAATTCCCCATGAATTATGAATTATGTGGGGCCCCTTCCACTAAGTACTCTATGATCCAATGTAGCACCAAGACTCGTAAAAGCATTGGCTGCTTGTACACTTGAGTATAACTTCGAAAGGATTTTGATTGATCATTATTCCCATCATACAGCGCCTGAAGTGGTAAAGGGGTTGTAATAAGTAAAAGTAGCCTAATCTTTCCTTCTAAACAGTAAGTTCTGAATAAGGGATGCTTTATAGATGATTTTGTCAATTTTTCATCCATCCAATGTAAGGCTAAACAATAAGGACATAATACATCCATCTTGCCAAGATAATGGCGGCAAGAATCTTTGTGTTCCTAGGCGTCAATTGATGTACTCATAGGCATATCTTCTAATTCATCATTAGTACATAGATCTTCTTGAAGAAATCGATTTATAGGAGTAGACCTACGAATATTTGTGTATAAATAAAATTTTGTAAAACAAAATAGTATGAGTAAAAGTATATATTTCAAGATTAGACATATTAGTTTACTGATTCCTTTGTGGAGCTAAAGATGTGCTTGGCATAGAAAACGAACATGTAGAATGATGGGTAACCATTGTTCGTTTTTGTGCTGAATGAAAATCTTCAGTTATTGTTTCCCACTCCAAAGCGAGTGCGATCGCGACGAATTGGTGTTAAAGAAAATGTCTTAGTTGAACACATTCTTTTAATCCCTCTTGTTCTCGTTGTAAGCATTGAAATTCAAAGTATGATTTTTTATTTTTTTTTCACGCTCTCGCCGTGCACGTTGGGCCAATGCAGCTTTTGATATTACATTATCATTTTGTGCCTAAAATGAAAATATTTTATCATTGATGCAAAATATGTGAATATTTTGTGCTTAAAATGAATCTATCTTCTTGTTTCTTTCATTTCTCTTAATTTTGTTTTCTATTTTATTTGTTTTATACCTTTAATAGTGTCATCTTTATTTCTTTCTTTCTTCATACATTTTTTTTTTTATTAAAAAAAAATAAATAAGAATTAAAAACCTATATTATTTAGTTTCTTATTTCTTTATATATTTTTTCTTCATATAAGTAGCAACTTATGGATGGTGCAGTATAAATACACATGTATTCATGCAAAATAAAAATAAATAAATTTGGAAAACACATACAAATAACAGCAAGTTACAGGAAAATATATTATCATTTTATAAAAATAACATAAAACAACAAATTCATTTTTTAAAAAGAATATATACCACTAGACATGCATTTGTCATTCTCTTGTCGGTAGGAGCCATCTTTTCTTTTCCTTTAGACATTGGGTTGACCTTTTCTTTTTCTTTTGCCTAACAAATATAAACAAAATATTCAAAAGATTAAAAAAATCTTATATAATCTTATATAAATAAAATACATACAATATTTGACTTGATTTTGTACTTATCGCACGAACACGGATAACATCAAGGTCGTGCTCATCGCGGATGACCACACCAATATTTCTAAATGGGGTTGTAGGAGCAGGCCTACAGAAATGAATTGTGATTAAATTAAAATCTATATAATAAAGTGGTAATAGTAAGAATATATATTTCAAGAATTAAACATAGTTGTTTACCAATTTGGTGTTAAAGAAGGTTGTCTTGGATTAATATATTTCTTTGATCTTTCTCGTCCTCATCGCAAGCGTTGTCCCAATTGGTATGCAGAACATGGCTTTTGATTTTTTTCTCATTCTCGCCGTGCACGTTGGGCCAATGCAGCTTTTGATAACACATTATCATTGTGTGCCTAAAATGAGAATATTATATAAGTAGGTGCATAAAATGTAAAGATTATCCCCTCTCTTGCTTCCCTTTCATCATGTATTTTTTCTTCTTTTTAACTAACTTTTCCTCTTCACTCGGTTGAGTGGTTAGTTATACAAGAACCAATGCATGTATTGATGAAATTTAAAAAGGGAGGAAAAAATAATTTGAAAACACATTAAGCATACAAAACTGTGAGTTCACTATGCACTTATTGGTTTAAAGACACTACCCATCTCTTTACAAAATGTATGTTGAAAAGGTAAATATTAGATAATTGGGTACGTAAAATGTGAATATTAGTGTGTAATGTTTTCTACTTTCCTTTTCACTCTTCTTGTTCTTTCTGTTATATTAAATTTTTTTTTTGTCTTTTTTTTCTTTCCTTAAGAACTTCTTATAAGAAAAAAAAAAATTAAAAAAAAATTATATTATGTAGTTTCCTTCTCATCACTTATTTGTTTCTTATTCTTTTTTTCCTTTTTTGTTTTCTTCTTTTACATTTTTATTATGTTATGTTGTAAATGCAACATGTGTTCATACAAATAGACAAACATATTAAAAATTCATATTAATGTTCATACAAATGCATTAGCATGTTGTACAAATGTTTACTTTAACATGTTTAAGAAAAACATTTTACATTCAATAAAAAGAATTAAATAAATATTTGAAAAAGAAACTTTAAAAAAATGTACATAAAAAAGAGTATATGATACTATTCAATTCCTCAAAAAATCTATATAAAAAAAATTATATAATATTTGAAAAAGAAACTTTTAAAAATTGTTGAGAAACCATACCACAGGATGTGTATTTTCCTTTCTTTTGCCAGAAGGAGTAGCCTTTTCTATTTCCTTTGATATTGCTTTGTCTTTTTCCTTTACCTTTGCCTATAAAAAATAAGTGGAATATATTTATGAATTATTTTTAAAATGATAAGAAAATGCATGTCCAATGTTCAAGTGACTTTTAAGCTTACCTCACGAATGCGAATAGTATTAATGTCACGCTCATCGCGGATAACAACATTAACATTTATTTCTTGAAGAAATCGAACCTATACATACAAAAACTTTAGAGTGATAAATAAAACTTTATACATATAAATAAGAAAATTAGTAAACTGAGGTGATATTACGGTTCGGTGTAAGTCTAAGTATGAGGAAAAAACAATTTATTAGAAGAAAATTAGATATGAGGAAAAAATTAAATTAAAAAAAAAAAAAACTTACTTGATCAAAAATTGTGATATTATCCATAACTGTTGTACTTCAACTTAAAAATGCTTGGTTATATAATTTTAGACACCAAGAAACAAAAAATTAGCAATAATAAAAGTTCACATGGATTTCAAAATTTTATTTAAATAAATAACTGCCATGGATAGAAAATACTTAACGGGCTACAATCAAGATGAGAAGAAATAAAAATATAAACATCTAAGAAAAAGAAAAAGACCAACTCAATGTTTAAAATAGATGTATTTTAACAATCACATTAAAATGATAAAATTAAAATCAGAGCACAACATATGTCCAAATTTGAACTCTTCTCTTTTCTAACTGACTTCAATTTTATAGAGATGAAATTAAAACCAAAATCAAAACCCGTTATAATCATAAATATTTTGAAGTTCACCATTTATCACTTAGAAAGTCTAAACATAAATTTATGCAAAAATAAAAAAATAAAAATCAACAAATAACAAAACCATTTTATAAGCAATAATAAATAATTATTTCATGAAGGCAACTAAAGTAATACACACATATATACATTCACTAGAATTTTTTGAAATACAACATAGAATATTATACTCCCTTAAAAAGCTGCAAAAAAAGAAAAAACTCTCTTACCATATTACACATAAATATTAAAATGCTTAGCCTCCGAAATTTTTCTTTTAATTAGGAACTCTAGATATTCAAAATAAATTATATAAAAAATATTTATCATCTATACATTAGAATCACGCAACAAATATATTACATTTGAATTGTACAAAAAAAAAATTATTTATAATAAAATGTTAAATATATTTTTTTGAGTGTGTGAGTTTAAATTTTTTTTTTTCTTGCAAGAAGATCAGCTAAACAAATCACCTTTACTTTCTTTTTAAATAGCTCCAAACAAACAATCCCTTCCCTCTCAGACTAATTTATACAACACAAAGCACTAACCACAAACCAAGTCCCAAATAATCTCTCTCTATCTATCTACATTCTCTGAAAAATCCATAATCAAGCTCACATTTTCTAAGCCAACCTAACGTTTAGAATAGATATATTTTAACAATCACATTAAAATGATAAATTAAAATCGGAGCACAACAATTGTCCAAATTTAAACTCCTCTCTTTCCTAACTGACTTCAATTTTATAGAGATGAAATTAAAACCCATTATAATCATAAATATTTTGAAATTCACTATTTATTACTTGGAAAATCCAAACATAAATTTATGCCAAAAAAATAAAATTCACCAGATAACAAAGCCATTTTATAAGCAATAATGAATAATTATTTCATGAAGGCAACTAAAGTAATACACACACATATACATTAACCAGAATTTTTTGAAATACAACATAAAATATTATGCTCCCTTAAAAAGGTGAAACAAACAAAAAAAAAAACAAAAAACAAAAAACAAAAATCTCTTGCCATATTACACATAAATGTTAAAATGCCAAGTCTTCGAAATTTTTCTTTTAATTAGGAACTCTAGATATTCAAAAAAAAAAAAAAAATTATTGCAGGAAAATCAACTAAACAAATCACCCCCACTTTCTTTTTAAATAGCTCCAAACAAACTGTCTCTACCCTCTCAGACCAATTTCTACAGCATAGAGCACTAACTACAAACCAAGTCCCAAATAACCCCTCTCTCTCTCTCTAATCACACTCACATTTTTTGAGCAAACCCATAACTTATGCCTAAGGTTTGTCTATGCCAAACAACCAATTTGAGAAACTTGGTGTACAAACAACCAATTTGATTCAAAGCAAACCTTTAGGTTAAGTTAGAACAAAACGGATCAATTTTGATGTTGTGTGTCAACAAATGAAAGGTAGATAATAAGAAGAATGGGTAAGGGAAAAAGAACAATCAATTTACAATAGTCAAATGAAAATAAATATTGGCCTAAAACAACAGTCAAATGAAAACATACACCAAGGAAAGATACATGCCCAATCCATGCATAACACAATCCTAGAAAGAATGGCTGGTGGGAATTTTATTTTTATGTGGACAAGGTATTTTATTTTTAAGTTTTTTTGCTACAGCTCTTTCGTCTCTAAACATGTTATATTTTCATGAGCAGCAAACAAACTTTGCTTACATATGGTTTCATGGTGGATTTGTTTGTAGTTGCCTTGGGATATGCAAACACAAACACAAAATACAAACCCTTAGAAACACAAAATATTGGCCAAAACTGCCTGACCCAAATATTGGTAGAAAACTGTCAACTATCAAACAACAAACTAAGATGAACAAAAATTAGAACAAAATTGAGAGAAAGATGAACAAACTAAGATGAACAGAATTAGAAAGTGCGATTTCTTTAATTGTTGCCAACTATCAAAGAAATGAATTAATATTTGGAGCCTCATCTGTGTCACCAAAAGAGAGGTGATATTTCTTTGTTCAACATGTTATCCATCAAGGCGAGCTGCAAAGGTAGGATTGGGTGCAAGGTGAAGAAAGGTCGTGATTTTCATGTAAATATTTTTCTGAAAATGATTAGATTTAATTGTGTTTTTGAATGATTTTTTATTTCAAAAATATTAAAATGCGTTTCTGAAGGGGTTTGTTTAACTACTAGTTTGATTTTTGATTTTCACTTTATTCTAAGTTGTTAAGCTCATACTAAGTTGTTTTGCTACAGCTCTTTGGCCCCTGAAAAAACTTTGCTTACATATGGATTTGTTTGTGGTTGCCTTGGTGTATGCAAACACAAACACAAAATACAAACCCTTAGAAACACAAAAAATGATAGAAATAGACACACAAAATATTGGCCAAAACTGTCTGACCCAAATATTGGCCAAAGAAAATAAAGCTTTCTTGTAATTAAACTAAATAAAGCTTTCAAACTAAACAAAGCACACATTTATTGTTGTTGTGGGTCTCAAATTTAATTATGACACAGTTGCTATTTAAATATGATCCATTGTGGTGGTTTTATTATAACTAAAAGTGGCTTAGCTTTCTACTTGAGCAGATGTTCAAAACCCATTTCAGATCAAGTAACCATACAACAAACTAATTTTAAAATAAAACCCATTTTTCATTAAAGAATCAAACCCATTTCATAAATCAAAACCATGTGAGAATGTCGATACAAAGAATGGCTGGTAGGAATTTTAAACATGCAAACCACCTTAACTTTCGTTTGTGGAGGAGGTGTTGATACTTGAGCAGATGTTTAACTTTGATGTAGATTTAGACCGTTGGAAGAATTGTATCTTAGGCAAATCATTTGTGGAGGGGGTGTAATATTTCGTTTGCTACAGCTCTTTGGCCCCTGAATAGGTTTTATTTTCATGAGCTGCAAACAAACTTTACTTACATATTGTTTGTGGTTGCCTTGGGGTATGCAAATACAAACACAAAATACAAAATATTGGCCATGTTTTTTATTCACTAGATTAATGGACTTTTTTTAATTATAAACAAATATTATTTTATTCTCTCATAATCCCCTCATTTTCAAAATAGAGGCATTTATATAATTAAAATTGGAGATGAATGTTTATTTTCAATCCCCTCAAAACAGAGGCATTTTCACTACATTTATTTTCAAAATTGGAGGCATTTTTATTTTATTTTATTTTGTGTGTAAACTTTTTATTAATATTAATATTAATATTAAGTAAATACAAAATAAGAAGACCGAGTAACTTTTAAAGAGAAGTTGTAATATTTTTTAACAAAAAAATCATATAGAGAGAATATATGAAGAAACTAAAAAAATATAAAAAGTTTGAGATTCAAAGCAAACATTCTTTCATAATCCCCTCATATTACTTTATATAATTAATTATAAAGCAAACATTTATATAATTATTTTGTTTTAATAATTAAAAAATCTTAGTTTAAATAACTTTTAACATGATATTATTTGGTGTTGACGGTACATTGTTTGGTTTTGTAACCTAACTAATGGCTGAATATTAGAAGTAAACACAATGTGTATAACTTTACCAAAAATAGCTTGAATTACTATTGAAAAGCTTTTATTTTCATAAAGTTTTAATAGAAAGATACATGCCCTGTTTTATCATTTCCCAAAAAGCTTTCTTGATTACTAATGAAAAAATAACCATACGTTTTTATTTCCATGAAGTTAATATTTGACAGCGGGAATTCAAAAAATCTAACCCAACACATTGAAAATACAATGGAAAATACTGACTCAACACACTGAAAGAAAAGAAGAGAGACAAAAATTGGCAACTGTGGGGGCATATTTTTTGAATAACAACACGTGGCCAAGGTGGCATCGAAGTGCCAGCCGAGGTGCCACGTGTCCTGGTCATGACACCGAGATGATCTCGACTAAGCCGAGGTTACTTGCGAGGATATCGGAATCCGAGGTGAACGGATAAAGGATAAGAGTCCTAGAATGTGGGAGGACTTCAGCCTGGATAAGGATAAAACTCTTAGGGAGTTTATCTTTATATATTGAAGAGTCTAGGATAAGCATTGGGCCAGAGTCCAAGGGAAGCTAAGCTTCTACAGGGATTAGGACAGTGCTGGCTATAAAAGTAAGGCACCTTCGTGGGTCTAAGGTACGCTTTTGTATTCTGACTTGTGAGTTAAGCACAATTGGCTATCTTTGAGAGATATTGATTGCTGACTTGATCATCGGAGTGCCCTCGAGTAGACGAACCATCACCGGAGTCTTATCTTTCTGTGACAGGTCGTTCGAGCGCAATCTATTCTACCGGTGTTCTCCAACTAAGTACCTGTTTGGCAGTGTGGTTAGAAAACAGCACACACAATTTGGCGCCATCTGTGGGAAAGAAAGGAGAATGGATGGCCAACGACGGACAGAAAGAGAAGATTAGGGACGACATCCCTACTGGAAGTGGTAAACACTTTGATCCTAACGTAGAGGAGGATAACTACAACGAAGAAACTCAGGATCAGAATTCCGAAAAGAAAGACGTTGGCTAGGAGGGCGACGTACCAAAGAAGTCAGACTGAGGCGGGTATTATAATAAGGATGACCTCCAGGTATGGAAAGATAGATGCCTGTAGAGGGACGGTGAGATGAAGGGAATGGCGAACAAATTGGCAGACCTGCAATCGATCGTCAATTTCATGATGCAGAACAACGTCATGCAGCCACCGTTTCCATTACAAGATACGTCGATTCCAACGGCCAAAAAAGATGCCCAAAAAAGGGGGCAGAAAATAGTTTTTCCAGTCCCCCATCACACCAGGACCAAAGAACACTCTCACCGGTCTTCAAGGGAAGTCGGGTAAGGAGAGTCAATGAAGGGAGATTCTCGGAGGACACATCGTACCAAAGAAGCTGATCCCAAAGAATATCGGCATGTTCAAGGAAAGGAACTTTATTTCAACACGACCAATGGAGGGAGGTCCAAGAGGACCCATAACAACACCAGGAGTAGCGCACCAAAAAGGCTAAAATCCGTAGATAGCCGAGCTCCTGGATGGACAAAAGAAGATCTGAGAGATTACCTCCAGAGGAAGCGACAAGATGCCGAGGTAAACTCTCCGGTCAAGCCAAGAACGCCGTTCTCGGTAGAATTGGATAAATTTGAGGCCTCAAAGAGGTTCCACATGCCGAGATTCCAGATATACAACAGTAAGTCTGACCCTAACTTTCACATCAGCTTGTACCTGAACTCAATGGCATTATACACCAGGAACGAGCCGTTGCTTTGCAAGGTGTTCTCCTCATCCTTTGGGGAAATCGCATTGGACTGGTTTCACAAGTTGCCGAAAGGAATTGTGAAAAGCTGGGAAGGCCTGGCCGAGATGTTCGTGGCCAGGTTTGTGACAAACAAACTATAGCCGTTAAGGGTGGACTCCCTGATGGCTTTGAGAATAGGCGAGGATGAAAGCCTTAGGGCTTATGCCAAGAGGTATTATAAGGTATTCAACCGAATACCAAGATGCAACCAAGAAGTGGCGGTCGTGTCTTTTAAGAATGGCCTGAACGATGGTTGTCTGCTTCGAAAATCACTAGCAAAGACACTGTCGAAAAGTATGGAAGAATTTATGGCCAGGATAGAGAAGTATGCGAGAGCCGATGAAGACACGCCGGGAACAAAGGCGTCAAAACAAGAAAAGAGAAACGACTCGCCGAAGTGAGGCCGGGGTAACACTGGATATAACAAGCAAGAGACAAGACTGAGGGCTGCACAGGCAATCACAACTGTATTCTGAATTCCGGTCTACAAAGTCTTGGAAAGAATCCGAAATCAGCCCCATTATAGAGCACCAGAGAAAATTCCTAGCGAATTTATAGGAAGAAGTCTGGGGAAACACTACGCCTACCATAATGGAGATGGGCATCTAACTCAGGGGTGCTGTCACGCCCCGAACCTGCCCCCAAAAGTTCGAGCATGACCGATTCAGAAATGGACGTCCAACCTGATATACATCACAAACGGGGCCTGAATAGAAGCATTTAATATCAAAGAATAACATCAAAACATATCCATTGAGCTACTATTGACATGCCAGGATCACACAGTCACATACATATATATATATATATATATAAATACAGATCCAGCCCTAGGATTGGGTGTATGACAAAAATATTATTTACAGTCCAACTATAATCGATAATGAGAGTACGAACCCAAAAGCCCAACAAAACTTCACTAAATGCACGGGCGTCTCCAAGTGCCTAGTTACACTTAGGTTGACAAAAGGGAGACGGTATCGGGGTTATGACTGACCTCCCGGTTGAGCACTTACAGAAGCAGACAAAATACAGAGTGAGCTACGCTCAGTGAATAATAGTACCTATACAGCTCAATGCGTAATTTAAATCATAATACATAACCATGCGTAAGTGACTGCAGAGTTCTTAAAGTTAATCCAATGCTGCGTTACTTTCAGAAGGCCTTAGGCCCAGATATAATAGAACGGCCATTGGCCCAGAAATAGTAGAATGACCATCGTCCAGAAATAGCAGAACGGCCATTGGCCCAAAATGAATCCATATGCACACATCTTCTTTCAACGTTTCCATTCACATCATTTTTCAACCCTTATATATGTCAAGATAAAGCTTTACGGAAATCAGAACCTTAATAACCATAAACATTAACGATAAACAAATGTACTACTACTCACAGTGTCGTGGCGGGACGCTACTCCTCCCGGAGTGTGCCCTACACACATAGAAGATCACAATTTAGTTCTCTTTTTCTTATTAACTCGCTTTCTGGTTTGCTTTACTTTGACTAAATTTACAGACAGCAAAACAATATCGAATACAAATTCTGACAATGTTAGAGGGTCCAATACGCAAAACGGAGCATTCCGTGTTTTCCAGCCTGGGCCGCACGTGCGGAAAAATCCCCCGCACGTGCGGTAGTGATGCCCCGCACGTGCTTTTTAGACAGTGTTCAAGCCCAAATTTGCTCCATTTCTCCGCACGCGTGCTGAATGACCCCGCATGCGCGCCAAAGTCACATCATTACCACATACCTTGATTCAAGTTCCTACAACTTAAATTCTCCCAATTCTTTCCTTAAAGAACTCTTCTCTTGCTTCTCTCTCTCAGGATGTTTTTGGTTTAGAGTTATATGTTTTGTGTTAAAGTCAAACATCAAAGGAACTATAGACATATATATATATATAAATGAATAAAGACAAATATCAATCGTTTAATCATCCCAAATTGAAATTTCACCGAACTGCTTAATATTATCTAAAAATTATACTGATTTCAAATATCAAATCAATTTCGGATTAGGAAGCCTCTAAGGCTTTCGATTTCTGTTCTAACCGTTTTCATTGTAACAGAGGCCTTTCTTATCCAACAGATAAAATCATAAAATTGCTCATTAAGCATTTCAATGCACAAAATAAGGAACGTAAACATGTCAGAAACACATGCGAGGGTCGGGTTATTACAGGTGCAGAGCCCTAAAAACACATCTGGAAGACCTGGTAAGACAAGGTCATTTAAGGGACCTAGTAGATGAGGCCAAGACGAAGGAGGAACAAGCGAGACTGCCTCAAGCTCCAGCAGCACCACCTCTGCCAACACCACAACTGCAGGCAGGTGGACCTCGAGTAATCAATGTGATTCACTCGAAGATGAATGAGAATGAGATACATGGGGAAACTCAGAAGGTAAAACACTTGCAACATGTGTATCAGGTCCGGCAGAAAAGACCTAGGGCAGACGAGTGCCAGGGACCAATGGTGTCCTTTACTGAAGATGACCTAGAGATGATGCAGTATCCACACAACGATGCCTTGGTAATATCTCTCTAAGTTGGAGAGTGCCATGTAAAGTGAATTCTAGTCGACCAGGGCAGCTCTTGTGATATTATGTATGTTAGGTGTTACAAGGAGCTTGACCTTCACCAAGATGATCTGGAACAATCCAATGGTCCAATGGTTGGGTTCAATGGAATGCCGACATAGCCCTTGGGAGCAGTAAGTTTGGAGGTGTAGGCTGGCACCAAGAAGTTAAAAACTAAGTTCACAATAATTGACACCCCATTCATTTATAATGCTATCCTGGGAAGGCCATGGCTACATACAATGGGGGTTGTTCCCTCAACATTGCACCAGTTGTTCCGGTTCCCAACAGAACATGAAATTGAGGAGGTCAGAGGGGATCAGGTGCAGGCAAAGAATTACTCCATGGCAGTAATGAAATCCACCTGCAACATGCGAGAAGCAGAAGCAGCGGAGATTGAAGATAAAGACATGGAGGTCCTTGAGGACGTTGGCAAAGAACCAGCTGAGAAAAGTGAGGAAGCCTTGAAGAAGATCTTAGTCCAGCAAGGGGATGAAGAGCGCTTTTTCCTCCTTGGTTCAGGCTTGGCCGAGGAAGAGGAAAAGGAATTAGAGGCATTCTTGAGAGCAAACCTTGAGGTGTTTGCCTAGACACTATACGAGATACCTGGCATTAACCCCGAGGTCACTTGCCATAAACTGAATGTGGACAGGTCGGCTAAACCTGTCATCCAGCGAGCAAAGAGGCCTACGTTGATACATATTAAGGTAGTAGAAGAGGAAGTGGATAAACTTCTGGATGCCAAAGCCATTTGAGAGGTAAACTACCCAACATGATTATCAAACACGGTTGTTGTGAAGAAAAAGAATGAGAAGTGGAGGGCTTGCGTGGATTTCACCAGCCTGAACAAGGCTTGTCCCAAAGACAATTTTCCACTATCCAGGATTGACCAATTGGTGGATGCCACTTCAGGGCATGGAATGATGAGCTTCCTGGACATTTACAGGGGGTACCATCAAATAGCCATGTACACCCCCCCTCCGGATGAGGAGAAAACTGCATTTATCACTCCAAAAGGGCTATATTGCTACAGAGTGATGCCTTTTAAGTTGAAAAATACTGGAGCAACTTACTAGAGATTGGTGACTAAGATGTTTAAACATCTAATAGGCAAAACAGTGGAGGTATACATTGATGACATGGTCGTGAAGACCAAGGAACCTGAGGATCATCTGGCCGACCTAAAGACAATCTTTGATATCCTAAAGACATTTCGGCTTCGACTCAATGCATCGAAGTGCGCATTTGGAGTTGGGTCAGGGAAGTTCCTAGGATATTTGGTCACCAGAAAGGGCATTGAGGCAAGCCCAGATCAAATCAAGGCCATCTTGGAATTGAAGAGTCCAACGTCGGCAAAACAAGTGCAAATGTTGATTGGAAGGGCTGCAGCCCTAAACAGATTCATAAGCAGAAGTTCTGACAAATGCAAACCTTTTTTTAATTTAGTGAAGAAAGCCACAGACTTCTTATGGACAGAAGAGTGCGAAGTCGCCTTGGCCGACTTAAAGAAGTACTTGACCACCGCTCCAGTTCTCTCGAATCCAGTACCTAGAGAGGAGCTGCTCTTATACTTGGCAGTTTCAGAGCATGCAGTGAATACAGTGGTAATCAGAGAAAAAAAGGAAGAACAAAAGGCAGTTTACTACGTAAGTAAAACCCTAGCAGATGCAGAGACCAGATACCTACCCTTAGAGAAGCTGACATTGGCTTTAGTAATAGCCTCCAAGAAGCTGAATCATTACTTTCAAGCCCACAAGATTGTGGTGTTTACTGAGCGTCCTTTGAAGTCCTTGTTGCAGCAAGGAGATCTGACAGGCAGAATAGCCAGATGGGCAGTGGTATTAGGCCAATATGACCC
Organism: Camellia lanceoleosa; assembly: GCA_025200525.1. Lineage (NCBI taxonomy): Eukaryota > Viridiplantae > Streptophyta > Magnoliopsida > Ericales > Theaceae > Camellia > Camellia lanceoleosa. Next base: position 21,426,608 of record CM045768.1, read on the forward strand.
GGAGCTCAGACCAGAACAGCAATCAAAAGCCAAGTTTTAGCCGACTCCGTAGTCGAGTTCACACCAAGTGCCATCATACATCGGGCTTTGTTGAGCCGGAGTATACGATGTCTAGGTGAACAAGGAGAAACCCAGCTGGGGATAGCAGAATAGAGGAAAAAAAAGAAACTCAGGCCCTGCAGTATTTATGTCGGCAACTCCTTCCACTTGTTTGTTGATGGAAGTTCAAACCGACAAGGAGTGGGGACAAAAGTAGTGCTAGTATTGCCAAATGGGCAGATACTAGAACAATCCATTCATTTGGGGTTTAAAACCTCAAACAACGAAGCAGAGTATGAAGTACTGATCGCAGGGTTGAAGTTGGCAGTAGTAATGGAAGCTGACGAGGTGATGGTCTTTTATGACTCCCAACTTATTGTCAACCAGGCAACGGGCGAATACGCAGCTCGAGATGAAAGAATGATGGCCTATGCAAAAGAGGTGGGCAAACTGATAGCATTATTCCAAAATTGCTAACTACAGCAAGTTAGCCGAGATAACAACAGCTATGCTGATGCCTTGGCCAACCTGGCTAGTGCAATGAGACCAGGAGAGACAATGACAATAATGGTTGACTACTTGTCATGTCCAAGTGTTGAACCACTGAACACAGAGTATGAGGCAATGTGTGTGGAGATGGGACCAAGCTAGATGGATACGATAATCGTATTCCTTAGAGATGAGAAACTACCAGATGATCATAAAGAAGCACACAAGATCAGACTGAAGTCGGCAAGATTCAGTTTGACAGTAGAAAAACATCTCTACAAAAGATCTTTTACTGGTCCCCTTTTGAGGTGTGTACATCCTTCACAAGTTGAAGACTTTCTGTATGAAATACACAAAGGAGTATGTGGAAGCCACACTAGGGGCAGGTCACTTGCGCATAAGGCCATTACCCAGGGGTACTGGTGGCCCTATATGCAGAAAAATGTTGAAGCTTATGTCGGAAAGTGTGAGAAGTGTCAGAGGTTTGCACCTTTGATACACTAACTAGCAGCAGATTTGAACCTAGTGTCCAGCCCTTGGCCATTTGCCCAATGTGGCATGGATCTTGTTAGACAACTGCCTCAAGCAACTAGACAAAGGAAGTTCCTGCTAGTGGCAACAGATTACTTCACCAAGTGGGTGGAAGCTGAACCCCTTGCAAAGATTTGGGACATTGATGTAAAGAACTTCATATGGAAGAACATCATCACCAGGTTTGGGATCCCAAGGGCGATAATAGCAGACAATGGTACACAGTTTGACAATAAGCTAATTAAGAGCTTCTGTGCATAGTACAAAAACAAGAACTACTATTCCACCCTAAGCTTCCCTCAAAGCAATGGACAAGCAAAAGCATCCAACAAAACTATCTTGGATCGGATTAAGAAGAGGCTGGAAGTAGCAAAGGGGAAGTGGGTAAAAGAGTTGCCCAGTGTACTTTGGGCATATCAGACTACGCCGAGAAGACCAACTGGGGAATCCCTATTTGCCATGGCTTATGGCACAGAGACAGCAATCCTATTAGAAATCGACATCCCAGGGGGTTAGAACCCAGGGAGTGGAGAATGGACTAATGATGCATTTTTAGCTCGAGATCTAGACCTTTTGGAAAAAAGAATGGAGAAAGCAGCAATTCAGCTGGGGGCATACCGGCAGCAGCTTGCTAAGGCTTACAATAAGAAGGTCAACCCATGAGAGTTTTAAGTCGGTGACCTCGTCCTGAGAAAGGTCGTCGGCAACAAAAAAAATTCTAGAAAGGGCAAGCTTGGCCCAAATTGAGAGGGACCTTATAGAATCGTCTCGGTCTTGGGCAATGGAGTATATCGGCTTAAAGACAGTGAAGACAAAGAGTTGCCAAGACCCTAGAACACTTGCAACCTGAAGTTTTTCTATCATTGGTTTTTTGTTTTTTAAAGTCTTTTGTTATTAGCCGAAGTAAATAATAAAATTTTAACTCGATTCTTTAAATTCAAACTTGTGTAAAACGATTAACTAAGATGGCGATGTTTCTGATTGAAACATGACGAATAACTTAGACTTATTATATGGCAAAGTTGAATTATATTTGCATATAATAGAGTTGAACTAAGTTGGCGATGTTTCTAATTGAAACATGACGAATAACTTAGACTTATTATATGGCAGAGTTGAATTATACTTGCATATAATAGAGTTAAACTAAGTTGGCAATGTTTCTGATTGAAACACGATGAATAACTTAAATTCATTATACGGCAGAGTTGAAATTATACTTGCATATAATGGAGTTGAACTAAGTCGGATTAACCTAGATTTGTCGTGTCGACAGAATTAAAACTTTGAATGATACTAAATACATGTCAGTTAGATTAACAAAGAAACTGAGGTTGATAACCTCGGCCAGTCTCTGTTGGAATCTGACCTCGGTGCCAAGATCATAGGTACGTGTTTAATGTGAACATAAGTGAAACATAAGTTCACATTAGGGGGCAGAGAGCTGGAGAATGATAAAGAAAGTTTAAAAGCCTAACAAGGGATGGCTTGTCAAACATTTTACAAGCTAGAGTTGGCTTAAACACTTTTTGAAAAGAGTTGGCTTAAACACTTGTTGAAATTTCAGAAAAATTTACAAGTTAAAGATACACCGAGGTCATATTACAAATAAGTACATTCCTGGTTGCCGAGATGACCAGATTACCCAGCTTTGAGATAATTGAAGACAGCAGTCTTGATAATTGAAAGTAAAATGGCAAGTTTTAAATAAACACTTGTGAAAATATTTTTACAAATGTTTTCAAGTGTTAAGCCATGGCCGAGATAAACAGTCAACGAGTATATGCGAAGTATTTTACCCCAAAGAAATTGCACAGTTAAGGTGTACTTTGAATATATGCAAATTATTCTAAGTATGGAATCATACAAGATAGTAAAGAAAAGACAAGTATCAACACTTAGTCAAGAAAGAGGACTTACATTCAGATAAGGAAGTTGTTCAGATACAAAAGGGCATGTCGGCCAAACTAAAGTTAAAACATTGTCCAAAAAGTTACAATAAACTCCAAAAACAGAAAATACAAAGTAAAGAAGCAACAATTGGTATCTAGACTACTCGGCGTCGGCCGCAAGATGTGTCTCAGCCTCAGAAGACAACTGTGAACTTTTCTTGGCAGCCTTCTCAGCTTCGAACTCGGCATTAATCTCTTGTAGAGTTTGATCAATGCTCTTCTCGGTGATTAGCACCTCGGCTGTTGTCTTCTGGGGTAAGGGACCTTTTGAAACCTCGTCCTCCTCATCCTGAGTCAAGTCTATGACTTACTCATTCAGAGTTAGAGACTTGGCCCGAGCAAGAACTTCAGCATCAGCCGCTTCGGCCTTTTCGTCTTTGGCCTCCTCTCCTTCTTCTTCTTCTTCCTTCCTAGCCTTAGCCTCGGATTGGCTTGAAGCGGGAAGGAAAGATAACGCAAGTCGACCTATGTCTCTGAGAGGAGAGTCCTCGGGGATAGCCAACTCCTTCAGAGCAGCCATCCAACCAAGGGTGTAACCCTTGTTGCATGCCTCTCTGACTTGTTTTTTATAGTCCTCGTGGATGTCGGTTGCCCCCTCAGCATAGGCCTTCTCGTCTGTCGTTTTGATCTCGGCGGCTTTTGTGGCCAGGGCATCTCGGAGTTCGGCTTGGGCTTTGATCATTTTTGCCTCGACCTCTTTCTTTTCGGCCTTGAGGACCTCAACGACAGCCTCAGCAGCTCTCGCCCTTTCCTCGGCCTCATCATGGGCTTGTTTGGCTGCCTTGGCCTGATCTATCAATGTTTTAATCTTGGCCTCGGCTTTATTTATGGTCTTGAGCAAACCAACAGTCTCCTTGGTCTTGTGGACCAGCTCCTTCTTCATTACCTTTGCTTGCATCGCAAAGGAGTGGGCATGCTAGATTGCCTAGAAGAAATGCAAGGAACAAAGTTAGTAAAATCTTAAAGTTTGAAGACAAAGAATGAAGAGTACCAAGTGTTAGAGATTTACCTGTACAGAATGCTGAACCATCAGAGCGAAATTTTCATATTCGCTGACCTCAGCCATTCGGTTGAGGTCATTGGGAAGGAGCAACACAGTGGAGAGGGTGCCGACTCAATATCGAGGCGCCACACTACTCTAATTGGCTTATCCTCAATTGTGATAGAGGGCGCCCAAGGGTCATCTGATTTGAGAGAACCTGAGGTGGCTGCTGAGTCCGACCTTGGCTTCTTTGACTTGGTGGATACAGAGGGTTCAGCCTCGGCGGGCCTCTTTTCGGCGGCGGAGGAACTTTTTTCTGCCTCAGCTATTTTTGAGATTGGCAAGGTGTCCTCAGAGTCGATCTGGGTCACCGTTGCCTTTGTTTGGGCCTTCTTCAGCTTTTTTGGCTTCGGTTTGGGCTGGGACTGAGAAGGAGAAGATTGCACTGTGACGACATTGGGGATATTGGCAAGAAGGTCTTCAGCAACGGTCTTTTTTTGCTCCATCTGTCGGCAGAGACGGCAACAGTAACTTTAGTACCAAAACGGATTGCTGGAAGTGTAGTTGGTGGGTTGGCTGGATCGTAAGCCGATGTCTCAGTACTTCGGCGTCTTTGGCTACGAGTTCTCCCTGCGGGGGCAAGAAGTGGAACTTGACGTCGGCGTTGGCGTTGGCGTTGAGAGGGTGGAATCAGTTGTAGAGCAGAAGTTGATGGCTGCTCTGTTGGGTCAGATGTGGAGGCTTGATCTGGCCGAGGTGACGAAGTTGTAGGAGTTATAGTAGAAGGAGGAGACTTGCTTTTTTTCGGGACGTCGGGTAGTACAGGCTTGTAAGTTGGGATGTAGTTGAGCAGTAAAGGGGCTTTCCGCTGGTCAACTGGCAAACCCAACAATTTCTTGAAATCCTTGCTGGGATAAAATGTTTTGTGGAAGTCCTTTGGTGGTTGAGGAAGGACTCCAAAGTATAACAAACAGACGTTAGAACATACAAAAGTATCAGAAATAATAAAAGACTTGAAAGTAAGTAAAGTGACACTTGGCTCTTACCATTTCCCTCTCTAAACACTATTCGGCTTAGAGAGTAGAGGTGAAGGTCGTTATCTGGTGGGAACTCCCAGTTGCTCGAGACGATGAAATAATCGTCTCCAGCACCCTTGTTGGAGTCTGGGAGGTCGGCGATAAGTTTGTATTCTATGGATCTTGGCTTAAAGTAATAGATGTAGCCATTTTCTAACTTCAGGCCACACATTGTATAACAGTATTGGATATCGGCTAAGGTTATCCTAGCGTTTTCTCGGCTAGCTAGGGCAATGATACCGTTAATGACTCGGTAAGAGTTAATGGCTAGCTACATTGGGTTGAGTTTATAATAGTGAAGGACTTCTCGGAAGAGGATGTCAAGAGGGAACCTAAGTCCACACTCTATAAAGGCTACTACTGGGAAGGGCATGGAGTCGTCTTTGGGTATGATGGAGTCCTCCTCCCCAGCCAACTTGAGATGAACGTCGGCAGGGATGGAGAACTCTTGCCTAAAGTACTCTAGCTTAGTAGAGGTATCTACCCGCCACCTAAACATATCCATGACGTCAGTTAAAAGGGACAAGGTGTTGGATTTCAGAAGGAAGTGTTTTGTCTGGGTTTGAGTGGACCTCGGCTTAACTCAAAATCAGAAACTGGGGAAAGGGTTTTCAAGATCTAGGAGGAATTCGTTTCAATTTTTCCTAAAGATAGGAGTTCTAGAACAAATCCCAAAACCTAAGACTATGAAAACAAGAATTGGAGGCAGAAATCTGGAAAACACAATAAGAAAACAAAGAAGAACAGAAATTCAGACTCAAGAAAACCAGTAGGGGTTCAAGAACATTGCATAAAATGTAAACATATACAAATTCAAGACAGTGGCAATTTACAAAGAACATCGAGTGTATGAACAATATGTGAGTGCGTGTGTATACCCAGAAACAAATTGCAAGCAAGACAAAATTTACAACACAGATGAAGATTCGAGAACATAAATAGAATTACAGTAGCAGTGTATAAAGCATAATAAATTTCGAAATAAGTCAAAAACTAAAAAAAAATGGGGGAACAGTGACTTACTGAGGAAAATGAGGCCAGTATGAAGTACGCCAGAGTTAGACGGTGGCAGTGGGCGGAGAAGAACAGCAAATGCTTCGTCGGAAGAGGTGATCGGAACAAGATTCAGAGCTTGGAAAGCTTGAAACAATGGCGGTTTTAGAGAGAGAAAGCTTAAGAGAAATCAAAGAGCATAAGGTGAAAAAACGAAGAAAGAGAAGTGTTTTTTTTATCAAAACACGAAAATGCGGCAAAAATCGCAATTAGTGTGCCTAGAACGACGTGTTTGTTAGGCAGTGCACGCAAAAGCGACGCGACTTGATGGCGCGTGTCAGGTACGGTTCAATAGGGAGGAAACGCATGGCGAAAACGGTTGAGTTGCTGTGCGTGACAGCTCATATGTGTGTAGAAACTCTTGGAGTTCTTGATTTAATGAAGTAAAGACCTCGGCTAGGGGAACGATCTCGGTTAAGGAACTTGGAAAACTTGGCTCTTGGTTCTAAGGCAATGACAAAACAGACTACAGGTCTTAGTCATATGGAGCCGACGGATGATGACCTCGGTAATAAAGGATAGAGTAAGCTTAGCCGACGTGCTATATGGTTGAATAATATAGGTTCTATCACCTCAGTATGCCGAGGTAATAGAACCTAGGGGGCAATTGTGGGGGCATATTTTTTGAATAACAACACGTGACCAAGGTGGCATCGAAGTGCCAGCTGAGGTGCCACGTGTCCTGGTCATGACGTCAAGATGATCTCGGCTAGGCTAAGGTTATTTGCGAAGATATCGGAATCCGAAGTGAACGGATAAGGGATAAGAGTCCTAGAATAGGGGAGGACTTTAGCCTGGATAAGGATAAAGCTCTTAGGGAGTTTATCTTTATCTATTGGAGAGTCCAGGATGAGCATTAGACCAGATTCCAAGAGAAACTAGGCTTTTACAGGGATCAGGACAGTGTTGATTATAAAAGTAAGGCACCTTCGTGGGTCTAAGGTACGCTTTTGTATTCTGACTTGTGAGTTAAGCACAATTGGCTATCTTTGAGAGATATTGATTGCTGACTTGATCGTCGGAGTGTCCTCGGGTGGACGAACCACTGCCGGAGTCTTATCTTTCTGTGGCAGGTTGTTCGAGTGCAATCTATTCTGCTAGTGTTCTCCAGCTGAGTACCTGTTTGGCAGTGTAATAAGAAAACAGCACACACAGCAACTATACACCCTGAGCACAGAGCCAACTAATAAAAAACATAGCAAACGAAGATTTTGGTGATAAAAAACAGAGTACTCTTTAATTCTTATTTTTACATTGATGACTACTCTTTAATGTAGTCAACTTGTTCTTCTTCTTCAGTTTTACTCAATAGTCATGCCTACCAAACGTTACCAAAGCAATAACAAAAGAAAAAAAATAAGAACCAAAGTAATAAACTAACCTAGGCATCAGCAAAACAGAGATAAAGGAGGAGAGACAAAAGTAAAAGCAAAAAAATTACTATAATGAATAGCCGAGCAGCCGAAGTGATATGTTGCAACCGGAGTGAACAATGGTGAGAGTGGTCAGAGTGATCCACAGTCGAAGTAAGCTTTGATGAAGGCAAAAGCTAAGAGAGGAAAAAAAATTCAAGAAGCAGAACAGAGAGGAAGAGAGACATAGAGAGGATAGGCAAAGAATTGAGATGCAAAAACTGAGATAAGGAGAGGGAGATAGAGAGGGAAGATGGGTAGATAGAGGGTATGGGGAAATAGAGGGTAGATACTGAGGGAGAAGAGTGGGAAGACAGACGGTAGATGCTGAGGCAAATCATTTGTATCTTAGGGAGAGGAGTGTTGGGCGGGACATTATTAATCTCAATCATGGATATTTATTAGAATTGATCTAAGCCATTCGAAGGAAATGTGTCTCTCATATATTTTATACATTTTCAAAATCCCTTCTCCCTTATTATTTAGATATATATATATATATATATTGGAAAATGACATAATTTTTTTTTTGACATTTGTAATAAAATAAATCATGAATTTTTAATTATTTCAATATAAATCATAATCTTTTTATTGTATTTTAGCCTATAAATTTAATGTATGTATATATAAAATGTTTAATATATATATATATATATTTTTGAATTTCATGACTCAAATATTATTTTTTTTATCAATTTTATTTTAAAAAATAGACAAATAATTTAAAATAAAAACAAATAAAAAAAAAATTTATTTTATTATCGAAATCAAATTTTAAGAATTTTTTTGGAAGACTTACATGTAAATCCTAATAGGTGAACTTATTGTCCAAAAGGTTTTGTGAGAATTAATAGCATTTTTTTATTAAGGGTCTAGCTTTGGTCCAGTCCACCATTGGACTGGACCATGCTGTTGGGCCCGTGGAGGCCTACTACGGGTCCCGTTGTGAAAATCTGAACCGTTGAATATGTAAAACTCGTCGAGTACTATATACCTGTGAAACATCACGTTGATCGGATATCGATAGCTATGTGATCAAATCTGTTTTGTATAAAAAAAATAGACGGTGAATAAATTAACGGTTGATAAAAAACTATTTTGATCACATAGCTATCGATATCCGATTAACGTGATTTTTATAAATATATAGTACTCGACGAGTTCTACACATTGAACGGTTCAGATTTACACAACGGGACCCGTGGTGGGCCCCCATGGACCCAATAGCACAGTCCAGTCCGATGGTGGACTGAACTAAGGCCAGACCCTTTTATTAAATACTATTAAAAACGTCACTTAATTGTTAATTTTCAGCGACAATTTGAAAATTGTCATAAAAAATATCACTAATCATAAGTTTTAGCAACAGTTTAAAAAATAATCATAAAAAATTCACTAATTTTCAACTTCAGTGACAATTTGAAAATTTTGTCAAAAAAAAGTCATTAATTATAAATTTTAATTACAATTTATAAAAATCGTAAAAAAATCAATTTTTAACATATGCAAAAAAATATTGAAAAAATTATTTTTGAAAACAATTGTACTAATTTTTTTTAATAAAATTTAATTAAAATTAAATTTAATTATTAAAATCTATTAATAATTTACTATTTTTTTTTTATTGTCGTAATTTTTCCCTTATTTATTTTTCTTTTTGGGTTGGCTCATAGTTTAACCAAACGAAACGAACTGACTCTCTCTTTAACTAGAAAGGAGTGACTCGCTTTTTGGACGCTTTCTCATTGCTTTCTCCTCCTCTTTCTTCTTTCCTCTCTCAGTAGTCCCCCACCCCTACTAGTACAAACAAACAAACAAACCAGCCAAAGCTGCGATACCAATCTCTCTCTCTCTTTACCTCTTTTTTATATGGAAAATGTACACACACGCAAGTAAGACTTACTGTTCTTGTATATGTAACTGACAGGCCTCTCTGTTTCTTTGATATTCTGGAATCATTATTACTACTATTATTCATGCTCTTTTGAAACCCTAACTCGATCAGTCTCTCTCTCTCTCTCTCTCTCTCTCTCTCTGACTAACTCATACACAAGAATTCGACTCGGTCGAGTCTCCTCCATGGCTAACAACAACCCCTCGGAAAGCTCCACCGACGACTTCCTCGAGCAAATTCTCGGCTTTCAAACTTACGCATCCGCCGACACTCATTTGGCGCCAAATGATGCCACTTTGGCTGCAACGCCGCCTCCGATGATGCTTCAGCTCAGCTCCGGTGGTGGCTTTCACAGACCAGTGTTTCCGTTAGGGTTGAGTTTGGACCAGGGGAAGCCAGGGTTCATGAACGAGGCGTCGGGGAGTAGTAAGAGGTTTCTCGAGGATGTTGTTGATGGCCGATCGTCTTCTTCCTCCATGAAAAATGTTAGTGCTCAAGTCGTTATTTCTTTTCATTTTTCTTTCTCCTCTGTTTGGTTGCCCAGAAAATGTTATTATTTTATTTTCATGTTTTGTTCCACGAAAACGAAATTCGCCAAAATTAAGTTGGTTTCAAGCGGTTAAAATTATATATATATATATAATTTGCAACCTGTTGTCCATTTTACGCGTTCAACTCTTGAGTCTAGTGTAATTGGTGGTCCTAATAATTTTCGTGTAATTGGGGAGTTTGAAATCTATGTTCTATTGGTCTTTTGACTCAAGAGTTGAATTTGAAAGTTGGATTTGTTTACTCAAATGGTGCTTTTTATTTTAAATTTTCTTAATTTTTTGCTATTTCTCATTGCCATACGTGCAAGAGATTGGTTTCTATGTTTGTTGTTAGTGATATGTTTTAGGAAATATTATTCCGAGGTTTGACTTGATGAGTTGATAAGTGTACAACATAAATACGACAGACAGTAGTGCTTATCATCATTTAATTATTTGATGAAACACACAAATTAATGGCAACTTTGAGTTAGAATTTAGAAAAAGGCCATCATCAACTTTGACTCGTTGAATTTAGAAGTTTTTATATGTAAATGGCAGATACCAACAGCTATCATCGGCTGAGCAAATAAAACATGGAAAAAGAACAAACACATTCTATATTAAAAATTATAATATTTGTATATTGAAATTTATCATTAAGAGGACAAGAAATAAGGAGTTCTTTTCCTTTTTGTTTTAACCATGGTCAATCTTATAACTCAGTAATATGAATTTATTTGATCTTTTTTTTTTTTTTTCTCTTTAATAGTTATTTTTCTATAAAATATATGTTTATACGTGTTAGGTGCAATATTTTAATTTGGTGTTATTGCTTTGATATATAGCATACATATTATACAATTGTAATGCATTTTTTTTTATATTTTAGATGAATATGGTTTTTTCTTTTCAAATTTTTATCACGAATATAAAATGAAACTACCTTATTATGTTTTTAGACCAAAGGGAATTGTTGATGAGTGTTGTTTGGGGTTAAATGGATTGTTCACCTGCAATGTACAATTTCAAACAGTGACATGTGAATGAATGCCTAAAGTGGAGCTTATAAGAGCGTAGTATTTCCAAAGCAAAGGAAATTATTCATATTTGATTATTTGAGACTAAAAAGATAACAAACCAGAGTTTGAATGCTGTGAATTAAGAGGTTTGAAATCCAAAAAATACTTTTTTTCCAAGACTTTTGAAAGACTCTTAAACTGGTTTTGGAGGAAGGAATGATTTAAATAAGGGAAGTAAAGGTCTATAGAAACCTGGTTCACCTTGATAAATTGCTTCTGGTTTTTGGATGTATTCTATTGTATAATCCATTCAGGTTTTAAGGATGATAATAGCGCTTTCGTTCTCCAAATTACTTTGTGTCTTTCTTTTTCTTTTGTTGTGATGTTGTGTTTGTTGCTTGAACTCGTTTATATATTTTTACGTACTTTAAACTCTCATAATGAAATTGCCTCTCCTATTCCTATAATTTTATTAATGAACTTGGGGAATATTTTTTTTTCAGGCTTTTCCTGGTCAACCAATGCCTAGCACAGTTGCTGCAGTGCCACATCCACCTGCAATTCGTCCCAGGGTGCGGGCAAGACGAGGACAGGCTACAGATCCACACAGTATTGCTGAGAGGGTAAGCTTGACAGTATGCAAAAAACAACAATTCAGAGATGTTTGTCAGGCTTTCACAAGTGTTTGTATATGACACTGCCACCTGCAAAGCAATAGGAAACACAGTATAACTATTAGAAGACACTTGCATAAAGTCTACCCTAGTCGCTTTCCTTTTCCTTTATTAAAATTGAGCATATGCATATGATGTCAATAAGCTGGGTTGATTTGAACTCAGTTCTTTGATTATGAGGGTTTGCTCGAACAACTGGCACATGTCCAGATGAGTTGATAAGCCACTATTTTTTTTATCTTTTCTTATGGGTGAGGTAAGAGTTTTGGAACCTAGGTAGTAATACCCCGAGCAAACACAACATGCAAGTGCACCTAATTAGCATCATGGAGAAACAGTGAATATGTGGAACTTGTTCTCTACATTAGTTCTCAAAGTTTGTTTCTATACTTCTGCGAATATATTCCCTTATTTTATAACTTGTCAATATTATCTGTTCGGATACTTGTAAGACGCTAATTAGCATGATGCTTAAGTGGCTTCTGTCCCCTCACCTTCCTGACAAGACTTAATTGTAGAATCATCTCCATCTAGCTTTAAACATAATCTACCATATTTATAGGTAGTACTGTAGCTATGGCAGTTTGGGGATGCTATGTTTTAGCCGACCCCATTTGATGGGACTTGAGGTTTGGTTTGGTTTGGTTTGGTTTTCTTCCAATTGCTTTAGCTCCTTCATCATCTCCCTATTTTTATTGGAACATCATCCAACATTTTTGCTTTTTGCACAGTTACGCAGAGAGAGAATAGCTGAAAGGATTAGGGCTTTGCAAGAATTGGTTCCCAATGTCAACAAGGTTGGTGTCTCCTCACTTTTGGAACTTTACAATTTTTGATAATGTTGACACAGTGATTGGGTCCTTAGTTGCTTTTTTGTTTCAATTTGAAGTGAATTTTGAAATCAAAGTCACTTGCTCTCTTTCCCAAATTAATGGATTTATTGGTCCAATGATGTTCTGGATTACAATATACCTAAGCTATGATTCAAATGACTGGTTATTTTCCATTGGTATGGGCCTGAAATATATTCAGTTCCTATACAGTCCATTGTTTTTTTTGTGTATTATTATTATTATTGTTATTATGTTAGCATAATGAATATTCCATAAATATGTTGGGCTTTAATTTCTCATCCTTCAATCATGATCCCTTATTTGGTCAACCTGTGAAGCAATATTGTGTCCCTACTGTAAAATTCTAGATTCGTATCCTTCCTAATTATTAAATGAAGGACTTTAAGAATTTTTTACAATCTCTTGGGAAGAGTCCTTTTCTTCCTACCACTCACGACATTGGCAATTTTATTATTTTTTACACTCTTTCCTTGGATGACTGATGTTAGTTATTACTGTTGTTATTGTCGTTGTTCGGAGACAATATGATGAGTTCATTGGCTTATAGCTTTAATGAACAGTGTATATTGTCTTTGGGAATATCTATTGCACCCATCTCAGTGTTGTGACGTGCTAAATGACAAACTGGTGCATACAGACTGTATTCTTGCCAACTCCAAGTGAAAGCAGTTGGTTCGAGTAATAATCAAATCTTTTACAAGGATTTAAGTCTTACAAGAGTGTATTTATCCAAAAAAAAAAGTCTTACAAGTGTGTGGACATATTATGGACATAAGTGAAATAGCTCCAAATTCTTTGAGTGAGAGGTGATGTTGTTTAGAGTTGCAACAGTTTTAGAACCTCCTGTAGAATCAAGGTACCCAATCTTGCCCTATCCTGATTCCACCCACCTCAAATTACATGAAGACCCCACTAGTTATTGATCCCAAAACTAATTACCTTTCTGTGACTGAATATTTCAGTGGCTATATTACTTCTGCTGCAGCACCCACTATTTTAGATTGCCCTTATGAACTTGAAATAGCTGTAGATAGTGCCTTGATTTCTATTTGTACTGGAAGGGGTGATTTCTCTAACCGCGTGGAGGAAGAGACCGTTTGAGATATTTCATTAAACTGGTTATTGCTATTGCTTTTTATGTTATCTGCAATGCAGTTATCATTATTTTCATGCCTCTAATCTTTGTTGGACCTTGAAATCAAATAATTAAACAACTCATCTCTCTTCTATTTGACTTTGGTGTAACCTCTCAGTTTATCTAAACTTCACCAAATATCTGATAATTGTGTCCATGAAGGCCTACAGATTCTCTTTGGCAGCCAAAACTAAAGTCTTTTGCACTTTGTAGTTTGATTTATATTGTTCTGTATTCCACAGATTGACAATGATTATCTTATAGCTGTGCATGATTCTAGTCAAAATAACAATCTTGTAGTTATATGGTTCTGGCCTTCCATTCTTGCATTTAAGTTACCAAATCTGCAAACTAGAAGATTATTGCTGAATTTGTACTCACTTAAATATTGGCAAAATAATTCCTGCCTGTGCAGACAGATAGAGCTGCCATGCTTGATGAAATTGTCGACTATGTGAAGTTCCTACGACTCCAAGTGAAGGTAAATAACCCTAAAGTCTGTTCTGGAATTCATTATCCTTTATTTGGCTCGCCACCATATACTGTGACCTTCAGACATAAAAAGTGATATTAGTTTTCTTTGCTTACCACATGTGCTTTACTAGTTCTCTATATGCCCATCTCCATATGTTTGCACATTGTTAAAGCATCACTGAAAATTCCATAAATACCCAATCATTGATCTGCCTGAACTTGTCCCAAACTTTTTCTGCGTTCCTAGATGTTTTGTTTAAAATCATTTAGTGGTGGAGTTTGATAATGGTATCCTGTTATTGTCACAGGATAATACACTTATATGTTGAACAACTACAAGAGCCTGTAAAGTTACAAATTAAATTTATAATTGAACTTCTACAATTATGTCAGTTGTGAATCCAAATGGATAACCCTAATTTTTATTAGGAGACAACATTATTCACAAGGTCCACATTAGGGCACTGTCCAAACCATTCAGCCTCTGATATTTTTTTAAATTGTTTTGAATTACATACACCTTTAGCTTATCTACCTTTAATTTGTGCTTTGTAGGTTTTAAGCATGAGTAGATTGGGTGGAGCCGCTGCCGTGGCCCCTCTTGTAACAGACATTCCAATATCCTCCCTGGAGGTAATAATAGACAAGGCTTGAGAAATATTTTTGCATTCTTTTTCCTCTATCCTAAATTCTCTCTTTCTTTCTCTCTGTCTCTCTCTCGTTGTGTACTTTAGGAGGAAGCTGGTGAAGGTGGGAGGAACCAACCAGCCTGGGAGAAGTGGTCAAATGACGGAACAGAACGACAGGTTGCGAAGCTCATGGAGGAAAATGTGGGGGCTGCTATGCAGTTCCTTCAGTCCAAGGCACTCTGCATCATGCCCATCTCACTTGCCTCGGCAATCTACCACACACAACCACCGGAAGCCACTACGGTTGTCAAATCCGAAGCACATCCCCCTTCATAAAACCTTAAAAAGGGCACATGTGGCATGGTCTCCCTAGTGTTCTCATTCAGTCCCCACCCTTAACTACACCTAGTTCAAACCCTAGCAAATCAGCTTGGTTACACTTTAGTTTGCAATCAACGTCAGATGCCACCATGCTTCCACCACCTTTTGCCTTTCATTTCAGCTATTTTATCAAAAGAGGATTTGATGTTAATGTTTAAAAAATAATGCTACCTGGACCCACCATGTCTTTGCCAAATTCAAATAGAGGGTAGGAATTGTCAAAAACTTTATTTTTTCTTTCTATAAATAAATGATGTGCTCTGCCTTTTTTTTTGTGCATCAATGGTGAGTGGGAGTAATTGGTGGATAACGGGAGCACTTTTGTAGTGGGGGTTGTCATTTTTTAGGTAGTGGGGATAGGGGGGGACCCTTGAAAAGGGATGGAGTAGTATATTTGGTAATAATGTAAAAATTGTAATAATGTATTATTTGACAAAGCAAATGGATTGCAGTGTTAGAATGGATAATAGTTGGTGGGGTCGTCCAGGAGCAACCATTTGTGCAACTTGGTCTCTTTATGGGGGTGGGGTTGGTTTCTAAAAGATGTTTTGACACAATTTCAACCTCTCCCCTTACTTTTCACTAGATAAAGTATGGAAAAATATACTCTTTATTTTACTTAGTTATTTTAACTATTGTATATTTTAACCACATTTTATTTTAGGTAATTATTTAAACTAAATTAATTTTTAAAACAAAAAATACTAATTGTTGATATTTTATTAATGTAAATTTGCAATAATAATAAATTTGTCCATACAAACATACAAGATTTGTAGAATGAGGAGGAAAAAAAATACAGAATGCAAAATAAGTTATTTCGTAATTCATCAAACAGTATTAAAAGAAGATACAAAATTGCTACATATACATATATAAAATATATAAAATCCTAAATCCAAGACATAAATATATAAAAATTCAAGATATATACATACATATTTGTTTGCAGAGCTTCTAGGGTTCTTCAATTGTAGCCAACGAAAAAAGTAAGATGGTAAAGTAGTTAACCCAATAACTAGCTCATTGGAGGCCCAAAATTAGAGTTATATTGATTAAAATGCCTAAAAAGCTTTTTTTAGGTATCTCCTTGAAAACGCTCGCCACCTCTTCCAGGATTGGAATGATTCTCCTTGCCCGATAGGTCTATATTCATCCCTGAATGTCGTTGGGTATTGTTAACTTCCCCACCATTCTTATAACTATTACCTGTAATCCGCACAGGTATATCCGCACCTCTTGAGTGAAAGAGAAAGAAAGGATTTCTCGGAACACCCCCTTAGGTTCCAGACCCAGGAGTCAACTTTTCCGTATGAGCATTTGGTACATGTATCAGTCCGTGGAAGAGTGAAAGGGTCACCACTACTGAAGGTCTCTCCCCTAATCTTAAATTAGGTTGTTTGAGGGTTCGCCGCAGT